>JANTPZ010078191.1:598-18641 GCA_025593235.1 Vachellia pachyceras | reverse complement strand
TCTACATGTCCATGAGTAAGAACTAGAAACTATGATGTTGATAGTTGAATTTTCTTATGCTTATTACCTTCCAATAATAACTTAGCAGCTGTGAGCTGTTTCAGCTTTTCAATATCGGTGTGTGTCAATTCAAATACGCCTCTAATAAGCATCTTGTGGAAGTTCCATTTCCCAAATCTTGAGGCTTCTATTGTTTGGACCACAATGGCTTAACCATTCGCCGAGAAATCTGTCCTCGTCCCATTTGGGTCTTTGATTATAGATCTGTCAAAGGTTGGTGTCAAATCAGTAGTTAAAGAGGCCATTGACGACGAAGTTGTTGGTTGATCCTTGAGGTTTTTGCAGAGAAAAGCCCAAGATTTGATGAACGTACACTACTACAAAAGGTACTTTTTACGCCATATTTTTAACCCAATTGACGCCCTTTCTAAGGGGGATGTGTATGTGAGGGGAGTAGAAAGTTAGGGCCTATGACGCCCTATATGATGAAAGGCGCTGTAGGATAGGCCTACGGCGCCCTATATCAATATAGGGCGCCGTAGGATGACCCTACGGTGCACTATATTTCACGGCGCCCTATATTTCAATATAGGGTGCCGTAGGTATTTTTTTTTAAAAAAAATCCGTTCAATTTTATTTAACCGTGTGAAAGAAGGAAGAAGGGACGCCTCATTCCATTAAGCAAGAACCCCGAGCTAAGAGCAGAGCATATATAGCAAGAAAAATACCCAGATGCAAGAAATCATCCAAGGCATAGCATCTGAGAATGATTAAAAAACTGAAAATGGTCAAAGACCAGGTTGAAGGTGAGGAAGCCAACTTACAGGACACCATGATCAAACGCAAAGAAGCAATAGGGCTGGTTGTCTGCTCTCCCGACCGGCCGAACCCAACCCCTTTAGTGCCATTGCTTGATTGCTTGTTTGGGAATCAGACATGCAAACCAATTCGTAAAAAGCACTTCCAACCAACTTGTATAATGTTCAAAACTATTCTCTTTCTCTTATTTTAAGGAAAGATATAAGGATGGAATAAAAGAACAAGTTCATAAATCAGAGTTACACAGAGGATAAGCAATAAATTTTAGTCTGTGAACATATTACAGAAATGGAACACAGCTCATCCAGATGCATACAAATTAGCTACACTTGTTTGTTTGGGTTGGATGATACAAGAAGATTGGTTCTAAATCTTATTAAACTAGGAAAAAAAATCAATCCCACGAAAAACATGAAAAGAATTACAGCATCAAATTACCTGTTTCTTTGTCTTCTTCGTCCTCAAGTTCTTTGATCCATGCCGTCTCCGGCACTCGCAGTAAAACACCATCGTCACCACATAGCTCCACACCACCGCCGCCCCATATAAACATATTATTCCCATTTTGTCCATAGCGCTCATCCATGATAGGAGCTCCGACGATGCAATCGGACCCTCCATCTTCCCCCTAATCAAGCCCGACTCTGAACTTTATCTATGTTTCAAAAAAACAATGCACAATCTCCATAATCTTCTTTCATTTACATTTCCCCCAATCAGCCAAAGAAAGCTTCATTTCAAAAATCATTAACGCGAAAATGGTCAAAGACGGAAGACATAGACGAGATCGAAAAGCGAAATGCAAGTTGGATTCATTATGTCAGCATTTCATGCATGAACGAAGAAGATGAGAACTGAAGAGCAGAGAGATTCACCTTGTCGGTCAGATCTGGGAAGATAGAAAATTCTGGTCCAGCGTTCATAGAAAATTCACCTTGTCGGCCATGTTCTTAGCCAGATTCTGGTCCAGCGAGTCCAAATCGAACTGAAAATTCTCAGCGGGTTTGCCGAGTAAAAATGGATCGAAGCCACGGTCTCCCACCATGGTTCCGTCGAGCCATTTCGGTGGTTTGGCACCGGGGAACAACACGAGGCGGCCTCCCGATGGTTTGGTGTTGAAGAGGCTTTTTGGGGGGCGGAGCGACCTTCTTCTTGGTGCCGAACTTAAGCAGGGCGTGGAATCTGCCGGGCACAGCAATCGCAAAAAGAATGAGAGGAGCAGAGAACGGGAGGAGGGGATTGAGGGTTTTGAAAATTATAGGGCACTGGGCACCCTTTGGCGCCCTACCCGGTGGTAGGGCGCCAAATGTGCCCTTTTGGCGACCTATCCTCTAGATAGGGCGCCAAAGGGTGCCTTTTTGGCGCCCTATCTCCTTTGTAGGGCGTCAAAGGTGCCCTTTTGGCGCCCTATATGGGATATAGGGCGCCAAAAGGGAGCCCAAAATTTCAAAAATGCCACCGCCTCATTTTTTACTCCCTTTTTAAGAAAAATACGCGAATTTCAGTAGTAAAAACTTACTCTGTAGTAGTGAAAGTTGAAGTTTGGCCATATGTTAATTAGGGTGGGATAGAAATGGCCTTATGTTTTTAAGTTATTCACAGGTACTCGGGGAATATAAATGCGTTTTAAGCTCACAATTTAATGGATTTAAATTTATGCTTGCTAATGTCTTTACCCACAAGTAGGCATAGTAATATGAAATCTATGATTGTATGATCTATATTGGTAAACATACATTTACATGTGATGGCTGGTTGCCTCATACAGTATCTTTGTAAACATTATTGGTGCTGCTGACTTTCCAGCATTATTGTTATCTCTTTAGTTTGTTGAGATTGTTTAAGTTTGTTAGAGGCATAAAGATATTCTCCATCAAGCATATTCTCGATGAAGAGTTTTGCCACAAGAGATCTCCTTAGAATCTAGGCATAATGGTATTCCAATTTATTATCTCATTAGTTTGAGCCGTTATACTTTTTCATGAATGCATATAAGAAAATGTAAATAGCAAGTATTCATTGAAATAGTGTGTATAAATGTTTGGCTCAAATTTGGAGGAAAATGATGTTATAAATGAGGATTATTAAGTTGCCAGCACAAATTTCATAGACGGATGACCATATTAAGGGTAACATGCTTATAGAGAAAAAACTTAGAGATATTTAATGGATATACTCTTGTAATTGGTATACATATAATCTCTTTTAGTTCAAACTTATTCTACGAAGATTTTCTTCAACTTGTATGGCATATCGTATTATCAAAATCTCTATTAAAAGGATTAAAGAGGTTTATATGGACCGTTAAGCCACTTAAAGGATTTGAAGGATAATGATAAGATAGATGTTACATATACCATTGTTTTGTTCAATTTATGTTCCGATTGATGGACTATTATCTAGTCTATTTCCAATAGGTATTCTGCATATTTTAGTTTATAGCTTGATTTCCCTTGTAAGTAATTCACTCAAGATAATATTTGTTTTACTGATGAGATTCCAATAAAGTTAATAATTAAATCATTGAAAGCTTTGGAAGCTCATTTTATAGAATTATTTTATTAAGGAATGAGTGTTAAGGGAAAATGTTCCTAAAGGACTGTCATTGTATATTTTGGTGAAAATGCAATAAAAGTCTTGAGGGTTCAAATGTTTTGTCCATCA
Organism: Vachellia pachyceras; assembly: GCA_025593235.1. NCBI lineage: Eukaryota > Viridiplantae > Streptophyta > Magnoliopsida > Fabales > Fabaceae > Vachellia > Vachellia pachyceras. The sequence goes on along the minus strand of JANTPZ010078191.1, from coordinate 15,158 downwards.
CCTTTGTAAATTGGAAAACCGCTATGGGACCAATAAAAGTATCATGGTTAAGGATTTTGGAAAATTGCTCCATTGAACGATATGCCCTGTTCACAAGACTTATTGCTTCATATCTTGGTCTTTTTAAGCTGCTACCACATAATCCCTTGCAAATAGGCATGGATTTTGGAAAGTTTGGTAACTCTGATATGAGACTAGGAATGCCTTGGTTTGAAGCTTTGGTAATTTTCATGCTGTCTTTACAAACTTGGACCTTGAGGACAAGGTCCTTTTCAATGGTGGAGGTATTGTTATAGCACTACAAAAAAAGGATGCATTAGTAGCGGTTATAACCACTACAAATACATGTTGTAGCGGTTAGGCAAACCGCCGCTAAATTCACCGTTGCAAGCCAATTCGTAGCGGTTAATGAGAACCGCTGTTCACATGGAAATAACCGCCACTAACTTTTGCAACGAATAATTTGTAGCGTCAAATAACCGCTGCTAATATAGCCAAAAAAATGAAATTTGAAATTTTCCCTCCATTATTAGCAGCGGTTTCATAACCGCTACTAAATTTTTCCTCCAAATTTTCCCGCCTTTTTTGGCCCCGTTTTTTGTAGCGGTCTAAAACCGCTGCTAAATTTCCATCCTTATTTCAAACGTTGAAAAAATTCCCTTCAAATTTTCCCTCCATTTTTCGGCCAATGTTTTTGTAGCGATCAGAAATCGCTGCTAAATGTAATTTTAGAAAAAAAATAAAATAGTTGGCATTAAAAATCACTTATATTTGTGGCGGTTCTAGAACTGCTACTAAATGTTATTAAATTTAAAAAAATAATAATATTATTAGAAAAAATAATTATTAGCAAAGTTAATAAAATTTTTAATAATATAATTTAATAATTAGTAATATTATTAACAAAATTAATAATATTTTCTAATAATATTATTAAAAAAATAAAAAAGGAATGAATAAACATAATTAATTTAAAAACAGAATATCAAAACAACATAGAAAGACATAAAAGAAAAAAAGCATAAAAATAGAAAACGAAATATTTCAAAACAATGATCTAATTAAAATAAAAAAATTCTATACAGAAAATTTACTAAAACCGCACAAAGATTGAAACGATGAGAAGAAGTCTGTAATTTGAAAACATGCAAAGATGGCTGGGAGGGAAGGGTATTTATAGTCTCCTCCGCGCGGTTTATGATACGGTAATTTGTAGCGGTTAAAAGTTAGCAGCGGTTTATGTCGCTGTAATTTGCAGCGTTTTTTATGTTCAGCAGTAGTTAAGGTTACTGTAATTTGCAACGGTTTAGAGTTAGCAGCGGTTTATGTCGCTGTAATTTGCAGCGTTTTTTACATTCAGCAGCGGTTAAGGTTACTGTAATTTGCAGTGGTTTTGAAGTTCAGCAGCAGTTACTTTGCAGCGGTTTTTTTGCAACGGTTTAATAACCGCTGCAAAAATTTTCAACTTAAAAAAATACGCACCTGGTTTATTTATTCATCTTCATCAGCTCTAACAAGTGATAAAGCTTCATCTCCTTCGGGTAAAAAGTTTTCAAAAGTAGTATGCTGGAATGGCTCCGCCTCATGTGGCAACTGTTCATCACTATCACCCATGTCATAAATATCTCTGGGCTTGAGATGAACAACCATACTCCAATCTTTATGTTTCGGATCTTCGACATAAAAAACTTGTTGTGCCTCTGATGCTAGAATATATGGTTCATCGTCTGCAGAGTCACCTGTGTGAATGAGCCTTGAGAAATTCACAGATGTGATGTCCAACTCATCTGTGGTTATACCACGTGTAGTTGTTGTATTTGCCCAGGAGCACTTGAATGTCGTCTCTATCCATCTCCCCTGGTGCACTGTGCCGCCTAGGCCCAGATGTAGTCGCTTGGGACGCAGCAGTAGAAAAGGAAGTCCCAGCCTCATATCCTCGACCCCCATAGACAAGGGATTGGGTCGCCTCGAATCCGAACGCTGGGAGTCGGCCGGGGTGCCTGTCACGCCCCTCCATGGCTACCCTCAATGAGGCAGTGGGGTCTACAGCAGACCCCTGAGACTCCCTCAACTCAGCGTCTGTACGCTGAATACAACGCTATACTCAAAAAAATTAAATCGAATTATAATTATCCATAAATGTTATAATTATCGAATTATAAATAAAATTATTAAATAATTAATTATACATTTACTAATTTAAAATTAATTCAATAATTTAAAAATTAATAATAAAAATTAACAATTAATTCAGTAATTTAAAATTACTTATAATGATCTCCTGGAGATCTATCTGAGTGTCTGTGAGTCGTCACAAACATCTCCCCGTAGGTCGCCCTCCGACCCTCCCTCCGTGCCGCCTCATCCAGCTCCGAGTATGCGACGGAGAATGGCTTCGATCCTGCCGTATGGTGGATCATCTGCCGGGACCGACTCCTCGCAGCCTTCCTCACCACGGCCTGCTGCTCCGGCGACCTCCTGAACAGGACAAATCTAGCCCAGTCCGCCGCATCGACCCCGTCTGGGACGTCCGCCTCCAGCTCCTGGATGGTCCTGGTCCCATCCCCCTCCTTCTAGCGGTACAGGTGACTTCGCCTGTTCTTCCACCCTTCCCCCATCTTCGATATGGCGAACTCCCTGTTCGCATCTCGTACAACAAACTTGCCCTGCAACATATTTCAAAATTAAAGTTAGTAAATTATTTATTAATTAAAAATATTAATTTAAATAATTTAAACAATAAAATTTTACCTTCACTTTCTCCCACATACCGTTCTTCAGGCTCTACTGGATCCTCTTCTAAGTCTCAGTGCTGATGTCAAACTGGAGGAGGTTCCCGTCCTGCTCAGTCAGTTAGCGGTTGAAGAGCTGACCGCCCTTCCCCTGCGGCTGCCGGGTGATGTCATCCCACTCCACGACGACCCTCTGATCACTAGGGAGTTGGTGTACATCCCTCAGTGTGAGCTTCCACGTAATGGTCGCCCCTATCGAATCTGAAAATTGAATTTATACAATTATTTCTAAAAACTAATCATTTATTTCTAAAACTAATCATTTATTAATAAAAAATTAACTAAATAAAATGTGAAAAATTAAATAAATAATTAAAATTACTAAGCAAATTATCTAAAACATATTAATTAATTAATAAACAATTTAAATACAACATTTTAATTAACTAATGTATTAATTCAATTGTTTACTTACCTCGAATGTCGACCTCAAACCCAGTTGATCGACTAGAGACGGGCGCCGAAATCCTTCTTCCCTCTCTATCTCCTCATCCTCAAACCTCTCAGCCTCTTCGACTGAGATGTTGATATTGCTCAGCTCGAAGTCATCGACGTTAAGCAAAACGTCGCCCTCCTCCTGACCATCTCCGACGTCGGGGAACATATGCTCCTTCCCATGCCTCCTGCTCTGATCCTGATCAGCCATCTGAAAAAATTAATTTGAAAAATTAGTTAAAATAAAATAAACGATTTAAAAAATAAATCTAAAAAATAGAAAATATAAATAAAAAAATTAATTAAATTAAAAATATAAAAAAACTTTAAACTAACCCCTGATGTGACGAAAGTGTGAAATAAGGGGGGAGGAGGGGTTTTTATAAACGCTGAATTAGTAGCGGTTATAGACAAACCGCTCCAAATTAGTAGCGGTTAACCGCTGCAAAACTAGGGCGAATTCTCGGGAAATCTCGATATTTAGCAGCGGTTTGTCTGAACTGCTACTAACTGAGAGACTTTTCATTTTTGCAGCAGTTATTTTTGAAAAAACCGCTATAAATGTCGATGCAAATCAGTAGTAGTTATTTTAACCGCTACTGTAACCGCGGTGACTTTTGACCTTTCGCTTCTACAACGGTTTGCATTTATTAAAAGCACTGCAAATGTTTTGAAGAACCGCTACAAATGGCACACCTATATTGCAGTCACATATTAGTAACGCTTTGACCTAAAACCGCTACAAAACTCATAATTTAGTAGTGGTTTGTTGAACCGCTACTAATGGACCACTGCTAAATACCATTTTTTTTGTAGTGTAGATGGGCTTAATTATTATATGGTTTGGGATTATGAGGAAGCAAAGAACGGGTCAGAAGAGATTATCAATGAGCATCAAATTATTATATCATCTGTCTCCATGTCACTGTTAGAGCTTTAGCTTGTGAATGTTATTTGTAATCATTGGAGAGCCCAAACTAGTATGAAATCTACTTCCAATAAGAGTTTTAGTAAAGGAGACGGTAAAGCACATGTTCCCATTCCATCTATTTTGTTGGGGGGTTTCTATTTGATTTTTGCTAAATACTAAAGGAACTCAATATTTTCTACACCATTATTTGTAAGTACACCACAAAAAGGTCGTATTAGTAGTGGTTATTTTTTGTATTTGTAGCGGTTAAACCGCTACCAATACATGTATTAGCGATTTACAAAACCGCTACAAAACACAGCAAGACAACTGGTTTAGCAGCGGTTTTAAAGAACTGTGGCGCACATAGAATGAATCGCTATTAAATTTGCAGTGTTTGTGATAAAACGCATCAACATAAATGCGATAAGGAGACGACGTGCGAACATTTGTAGCTGATAGAAAACCGCTACTAAGTCAGTCAAATGTAGATGTTGAGTTTGATGTTTGCAGTGATTATAAGAATTCTACTAAAATGAAAATAGAATTCCCGCCATTTTTTGAGGAGCGGAAAATTTTCCCTCCAGAAATCTGTAGCAGTTTCAGAAATCGCTGCTATGTTAAAATGCAAATTCACGCCACTTATTTTGAGGAGAGGACAATTTTCCCACAAAAACTTGTAGCGGTTATACAACAGCTACCAGTGAAGTGGAAATTTAAAAAATGGAAAAATTGTAACGGTTGTATAACTGCTACTAAATGACATCAAAATATTAAAAAAATACAAAAATTAAAATATAATAAAATATATTTATAATTTTATAAATTACTAGTAGCTATTAAAAAACTTAGCTACATTATAAATAAAAATAACAATAAAATAATAACCTAAAATCCCACAAAAAAATCTATAATTAAAATAGTTTTAAATTCTTAAAAATTACTATTACCTATTGATAAAAAAATTAGCCACGTTTTAAATAAAATGTCATAGAACAAAAACAGTACCAAATTGCCAATAAAAATAATTAGAGACAGAAAATTAAATAGCTAAAAAAGGATAGAAGAATATAAATAAATAGGAAAAGTAAAAAAAGAAAAAAATTAAAAAAGTTAAGTGTAAATTAAAAAACTTGCAAAAAGAATATTCCATGTGACAAGAAAGCAAACCAAGCAGAACATGGAGCCACACGAGCAGATAAGAGAACAAACGAAGCCAGAACACTATGGTTTAAATGAGTAAATGAGAGGGGGGAAGGGATATTTATAATGTGTCCAGGTTGAATTAGTAAGTGTTTAGGTCATGGTAATTTGCAGTGGCTTAAGTCACGTTATTTTGCAGCGTTTAGCGATTCTTTTACCAGCAGTTAAGATGTCGTTTTTTGCAACAGTTTTACAACTTTGCAGTGGTTAAAAACCACTAGAAATACTTGATATATGAAAAAAATTACGTACCTGATTTATTTATTCATCTTCATCAGCTTTGACAAGGGGTAAATCTTCATCTCCTTCAGGAAAGAAGTTTTGAAAATCAGTATGATAAAATGGCTCCGCCTCATGTGTCAATTGTTCATCACTATCACCCATATCATAAATATCTTTAGGCTTAAGATGAATGACCATACTCCAATCTCTATGCTTCTGATTTTTGACATAATAAACTTGTTGTGCCTCTGATGTTAGAATGTGCAGCTCATCGTCTTGAGATTCACCTGTGTAAATGAGCTTTGAGGAATTGATAGATGTGATGCCCAGCTCATCAGTAGTTATTCCACGAGGAGTTGTTGTATTTTCCTAGGAACACTTGAATAGCGTGACGGTAAATTGAATCTGATAATTCAGTTCAATGATGCCAACCAGTTTTCCATAGTAGGGGACACCTCCGAAACGCATGTCACCGTCACTCAAGCTTGCATAACTTCTTGTACCGAAGGTCCTAAAAACCTCAGATTTTTGGGTGAGAAAACCTTGTTCACGTGAAACTGTGTAGAACTTGAAGCCGTTGATGTTGTATGCGGTAAACCTTCTCGCATACTGGAGCGGGCCAATGGCAAGACTTGTTAATGTAACTAGGTTGGGTTTGTTGTCATTGCATATTTGGCATGTAAACCAACTTGGGAATTCTCTATGCACCCTTCTATCAATCTTAACGGATGTTTGTGCCCTGATACGTAGTTGACGTTTGACATAACTTTTGAACTTTCTATCTTGATTAAACATACATCATATGAGTTGGAAACATACATTAAATTAATAAGATAATAGATTGGTACTGATACTCACTGAATGAAATGATCAACTTGACTGCAGTTGATGAGGACATGTCGGTGTGCCTATAGCATCTCATTGGGAGTGAGGTTGAAGTATTGATGTCCTCTAACTGGTCTTCCAACTAAAGGGAACAAACTGCCCGTTGATGTTGAGGGACCAACATCAGGGCAATCATCAACACGAGGACGACGGTTGAAAGATGTCTTGATATCATCAAAGTACCGTGAACAGAAGTTCAGGACCTCATCACCTAAATAACATTATGCTATTGAACCCTCTGGTCATGCCTTATTCTGGACATATGACTTTAATTTCCCTAAGAACCTGTAATAAGTTAAAACATGAAGACAAATTAGCAAATTGATGGCATACCATGTGTGTAAATAATATATGTGAATACCTTTCAATGGGATACATCCAATGATATTGGACCAGGCCATCAAGTTTTGGCTCTAGAACAAGGTGGACGGTGAGGTGCACCATGACAGTGAAAAAGGAAGGAGGGAAGATCATCTCCAAATGGCACAGTATGAGAATTATCTGCTGTTGCAGTTGATCCAACTCCTTAGTGACAAGAACCTTTGCACACAACTTTCTGAAGAATGAACAGAGCTTCACTAACACCGTTGACTCTTCTAGATGCAATATGTTTTTTAGTGCCAATGGTAGTAACTGTTACATAAGGACATGTGAGTCATGACTCTTTAATCTGGATACCTTCCGAGACTAGAATTCGATACCCCTTGACATGTTGCTTGAATCCATCGGGAACCCTAATGTTCTTCAATGTTGAGAACCATCAGGAACCCTACTATCTCCTTCGTCTCCAGTATCAAGGGAGACCCATCAGTGTGTTTATGGTTTGCCACAAACATCTCCCTGTATGTCACCCTCCATCCCTCCCTCTGTTCCGCCCCATACAACTTAGAGTAGGTGACAGAGAATGGCTTTGACCCTGCCGTATGGTGGATCGTCTGCCAGGCTTGGCTCCACACAACCCTTTTTGATACGGTTAGCTACTCCTGTGACCTCCTGAACTGGACAAACTTGGGTCAGGGACGTCCACCTCCAGCTCCTGGATCGTCCTCTTCCCATCCCCCTTCATCTGGCGGTACAGGTGATTTTGCCTATTCTTCCACCCTTCTCCCATCTTCGAGATGGAGAAGTCTTTGTGCACATCTCGCACAACAAATTTACCCTGCAACAAATTTCAAAATAAAAGTTAGTAAACTATTTGTGAAACAATAATAATTTTATTTACTAAGATATATAAATTAAATTGTACCTTCACTTTCTCCCAGGCGATGTTCTTCATGCTCTGCCGGACCCTCTTCCAGGTCTCAATGCTGATGTCGAACTGCGTGAAGTTTCCACCCTGCTAGTCAGGTAGCGGTTGAAGAGCTGACCACCCTTCCCCTAGGCTGCCGAGTGATCTCATCCCCATGTACACGACTCTCTGCTCTCAGGGAGCTAGTGTACATCCCTCAGCGTTATCATCTACGTCACCACCGCCTCTGTCGAATATGAAAATTGAATTCATGCATTAATTGAATAAAATATTTAATTATAAATAATCAAATAAAATAAATAAATTTAATTGAATAACGCATTAATTGATTACTTACCTTGAACGTCCACTTTAAAACAAGTGGACCGGCTAGCAGAAGGGCCCCGAAATCCCTACTCTCTCTCAATGTTCTGATTCTCAAACATATCAGCCTCCTAGACTGAGATGTTGATATCGTCGACCTCGAACTCATCAACGATCAGGACTACATCACCCTCCACAGGAATATCTCCTTCCCGCTGGACCATAGGCTCCTTCCCAATCCTACGTCCAGGATCTTAATTAGCCATTTGAAAAAGAAATTGCTAATTAAAAAAGTCTAAAATAAAAAATAAAAGTAAAAATATATTATAAATATTAAATTAAATTAATTTTTTTAATAAAAATTAAACAACTTTAAAAAAACTAACCTATGAAATATGAAAGTAAAATATTTAATTTTTTTTGAAAATCAGAAAGCTAGAAAATTCTTTGATTTAACGTTTTCAAAAAATCAGAGGTGAAGAAATGAGAGGGGGTTTATATAGGTGTTACATTAGTAGCGGTTCTAGACAAACCATTACAAATTAGTAGCAGTTTGTAATGGCAACCGCCACCATAACCGCTGTAAACAGAATGCGCCTAATGGGAACTCGCACAATTTAGTAGTGACTTGTTTGAACCGCTACTAATTTAGGGACTCTTCATTTTTGCAGCGGTTATTTTAAAACAAACCGCTACAAAAATGCGTTGCAAAAGGCGACGTTCCAGTTCTGCAGCGGTTTGTCTGTAAACAATCGCTGCAAAATGCATTACACATTGCAATGGCCTTGGAAACATGCACACTTTAGTAGCGGTTTTTACAACCGCTACAAATTTTGTTGCACCTGACGACTCTTCATTTCTGTAATGGTTTGTCTTTATATAAACTGCTGCAAACCGACAACAAAACCGCCACACATTTTGGTGCGTTGTTCCCGTCACCTCACGGGAACCAATCTTCATTTTTGTAGCTGTTTATAACCGCTACTAACCACATTCCCCGATAGTCATCATAAATTTGTAGCGCTTTGACTAGAAACCGCTACAAATTGCCTTTTTTGTCACTGTCTATGTAACCGTGACAAATTAATCGTTGCTAAATACTCTTGTTTTACTAGTGTTATCAATGAGGAGCTTCAGCATTTTGGAGATCACACTATGATGAGTTGCCCAATATATGTAACACATAATTCACCTTGGGATGATGGCCCAAGTTTCATCAATATAATACAACCACTGGGTGAATTCTACATTACTTCCAGATTTTATCACTTGTGTGAGTTCATCAATAATACTTTTTAGAAGTTGGCAAGTAGGCTGTCAATTATTGAACCTTCTAGTGAAGTCACATTCTCCATCTTGGAAGGGAGAGATTTGGAATCTGCTTTAACACCAATATTTCGTCATCTATTGGATCTGAACAATTTCGGTGTTCAATCAAGATTTCATTAGGACATTTCTTTAGAGATTTTAAATGCTTACATTTTCTCAATAGATGCAGTATTAATAGGGGTTGCAGTGCTTTTGGACAACATCCAAAGTCGGTGAACCCATTTGCGATGTTTTAGAGCTCATTTGCAATAAAAGGGACTGCATTTCTATCTTTTTTCTAGCTATTTCATTCCCTTGGGCAGTATTATTATCACGAATAATTTTTCCTATCTCGCCCATCACAAAGCAGCTCACCAATGCTCCTTCTCTTGTAACTTACTCACTAATACGATGAACCACATCTTGAAAAGGAGACAAAATTGATCCATCAAAACTTTGTTCTTATCCTTGATACTACAAATGAAGACCAAGATTTTAAAACTCCAAATGATTACATGATAATTGTTGTTTTGGTTTCCACAATTGTCCAAGATTATTATACTGGAGGCTTTCATGCCTGAGTCTCTTGGGTAGGGCTGAGCAAGTGCCTACAATCTGGTGGACCCACCTAGGCCAAGAGAAAAATTTACCCGTTTAAGCCCACCAAAAAATAACCTGTAACGGGCGGGCTACAAGTTAAGTCTCGAGCTGCCCGTTCCCGCCAATATATATTTTTAATTTCTGAAATTTATTTATTTTGGTATAATATATTAGTTATTTTACTTATATAACAAACTTAATCCATTTGTTTAGTGGTATATGAGCCTTTTATCAGTTAAAAGCAACGTATGCGAAACCGGACCGGACCGGCCGGGTCAGTCCGGAAACCGGTGACTCAGCTGGTAATCCGGTCCGATCTGATGGCTGACACCGAGTTAGCATCGTCGGGATGTCGAAGAGGGAGATGGAAGGAAGATAAAAGGCTGAGGAAGACGGTTTTTTTGGGGCTTAGAGGGAGGGCCATTGGTGAGGATGACGAAGCGACACTGAGATTGTGAACAACTGCCTCCAAGTTTTGCCTCCATGCTCCAATGCCTGCTTCCCGTTCACTCCAGCTTCTGCTTCTCATTCGCCCCACCTTTCGCTTATCATTCCCTTCTTTTTTTTTTGCCAAGTAAATCCAAACTACCATCAACAACGAAAGGGTTCATACAGCAACAGACAAACAGCAAAACAACTAAAACAAAACCACAAACTAACCAAAAAAAACCAGCAGCCCCCTGGAACCAGCTTCATCCAGGATCGAAAACCACTTGCCTAGTGAAGGCGGTCGCTTATCGTTCCCTTCAAAGATGTGTGAGAGAGGGGGAATAGTGGATGCAAGCAATAAAAGCATTGTGTAGGGGCAAAGCAGAGTGTCATATTTCACATCAAAGAAAAATTGGAAAATAAGCCTCACGTCCATTCAATTTTCAGTGGAAAATTAAAACATAAAAGTGTAAAATGTTGATGTTAAGAGAACTCTCACCCACAGAAATAAATAAAATGAGAACTCTCACCTATTTTATAATTTTTAAAATATTAAGATATATATTTTATTTTTTATTTATCACCGGTTTGACCCCAATTTGATTCTGGTTTGACTCCGGTCTGACCCACTAACCCTTGACCTATTGTCTTGTCCGGTCCGGTTTTCTGTACCTTGGTTAAAAGTCCCTAGTTCGATTCCTATAGCCAAAAAATTGACACTTTTATGAATTTTTTATTTTTTTATATTTATATAAAATTTTGAAACTCACCTAAAAAACCTAACTTCCTCCTCTCCTCTCTACTATGTTTTAGCACCGCTTGACACCTCCCAAATAAAGACACCATATGAATTATCAGCCCATGGTAATGTTAGAGTATTCACATGAGAATGAGGATGCAAGGAAAGCTCACAAGAAAATATAATTCTCAAAAGAAATGTCAATTAAATATGAAAATCCAGTGCAAATCCAGTGCCACCATAGATCATTTTAGAGTGCAAAATCCTAATCTATAAATGCTGTGATGATGCCTTTATGATCATTGATTGATTTGATTGGCACCATTCAAGCATAAAGAAATAAGGAAACTACTTAAACTTGAAGCAAAAAACAATATTTGACCAAATTAAAGGCCTAATTTAATGCCAACAAAAATGGGAAACTATTTAAAATAAAATTGCATCTAATTTGGTGCATAAGGATGTCTTCTAGATGCTTCTTAAATGCTTTTGGAGGTCACTTACACTCCTCCTCCAAGTCATATATATGTGTTAAGTGAATTCTTCAATCTGGACAATTCATGGCTCTTGCACACCAACGTGTGGTGCTTTTAGCAATGTGATCACCATTCTTGGGCTATTGTTGGTCATATAAAGGATGCCTCTTCCAAATAAATGGGTTGTAACTATTTGAGCTATGTTATAAGGCAATTCAGGGCATTCTTCATGGCTTTAGCCCTTACTCTTGTCATCGGGCTTCCAATACCTTGTAATGGGTCTTTTAGAATGTTAGACCTTCATCCTTGAGCTTGGATTCCCTGCTTCACACCTTATTGGTCATTTAGAGAATTCACATGCCATGACCCTCTATCATTAGATCTATCCTCCATTTTTCTTTTATCTCAAAATTCCATATCAAATAGATTTTTTATCTGATTTTCTTTGGATTTTGGTGTCAGGTAGGGGGCTCTGATATTTTTTAATTTAAGCTATAAACAGATTTTACCTAATCCCGCCTATATCTGTACAGGTTAACCAACCCATTTACTGAGGGCTCAAATGAGTTCTTCACGGGTATAGGTTGAGCTCGTACCCGTTATGAAGTAAACAAGCGGGCTTTAGGTTGACCCTTGGTTCAATCGTAAGCCAGCCCTACTTTTGGTTTGCGTATACCTTTCTTTATTGGAATAGATTGGATGCTTCTATAAACAAATTCTTGCTTGGCTTAGGATTGCCTTTGGTTTACATAATTGGCTTATTCAACTTGGGTATCCTATCACTTCCATGCTGACTATGATTAACTTGTCAGTTGCATATAAATTACCACTACACTTGAGGACTATCATATAATTACTACCGTAACTTTTTAGTGGGATAATATTCTATGGGCCCGTTTGGCAAACTGCCATAAGCCACTTATAAGTGCTTATTCACACAAGCCGAGGCAAATATGTGGAGGAGATTGTCTCGTTTTGCAGAAAAGCACTGTTGAACGTGCTTATGAAAATAAGCCACTGCTTGCCAAATAGGGCCTATGTTTGCTTTCAACAATTCATGCTCTTGACCATGAGGACAAGGTCAATGTCATAGGGATGACAATGTCATGATACAGAAATACATGGGCCCATGGATAGAATTGGGCCAAAAGCTTAATAAAATGGCCTCAAATGGGTGGGATCCGTATAGGTTGGAGATGGGAATATAAGCAAAAAGGGGAAGCAGTGTATAGGTGTCAAAGAATTTTGTGGAGTGTCTTTCCCTCTAACTATTCTTCTTCCCCCTAACCATCTTCTCTTATATCTCTAATTTCTTCTTCTTGCTGTAATTTCCTCAGACTGTAACAGAAAAAGTGGTTTAAATATCTTTATATCCAGTGAACGTTCCCTACTCCTTTATTTGTTATCTTTCTTTTGGGAAGATCATTACAGACAGACGCAAAGAGGACAAGATGCAATAATGAAAGAAGCATATGTGAAGTGGAAAATACCACAAGGCTGAGCTGGGGATCCTAAGTAGATTAAAGATGGCAAATACAAAGGAGATTCATAAACTAATGGTTGAATAATGTGACTCAAAGACAGTAATTGAATTTGCTTTCAGCTGTGTTTTTTATGGAAAAAAAATAAAGGTAACTATTTGGGTAAAGGTTCCCACTCTCACGATCCATGTCTATTCAGAAGAGTGTATGCTATGAAGGATGATCTCCATACTTTTGCCCAAAAAAGAAAATAACTAGTCAGTTGAAAGGGGGAAGTTTGTTATAGTTAGTATAGAAGTAGACCTTAATAAGCAACTAGAGTCCATATTTGTGTTGAGGAAGATTTATAAGGTTGAGTATTAAAGGCTTGATGTTATCTATTTCATTGTGGCATGTACAAGTATAGTGATGCTATCAAAGTTTAACTATGCATCGTAAATCAAAATCGATCCCACAGAAACTCAATGTAATAGGTAAAGATGAACTATAAATCTAAATTTTGTTTAAGTTGAATAAACTAAAAGACAAATAATGAAAATATAAATTTAAATAAACTAAAATATTAATTTTAATGCCCTAGAAAATATTAATTAACATAAGCAACCTAGAGTGGTTAATCCCTTCTTTAAATTTTAGAGCATGTAATTATCGAAATAAATATATTTAAAATTTAACTTGTTAATCTAGATTATGAATAGATGTAGTATCTCTCGATCATCTATAACCATCTCTCAAATAAAACTATTCCCTAAATAGCTATTCAAAAGTCATTAACTAAAACAATTTCACTCTAATATAATTATATAAGTCCCGTATGTATATTCCTATCCTAAATGCAAATTATAATAAATTCTAATATCACATTATGCAGTTTAAATATCCAATTAAGATCCATCTCCTGAGGTTAATCTAAATTCCCCACATTCATACTTAATCTTGATCAAGTACTAAGTAGAAAATAAGATTTAAATGAATAAATATAATTAAAATTAAACATAAATAAATGTTTCAAACATATTCAAATCTTTAAATCATTTAGTAACTACTCTAAATTAAAGAAAGTTAGTCACACATAGCGTTAACCAAATCTGTAACAATATTATCAGATTCAAGAAAAGCATAAAGAACAAGAAAGAGAAAGAAAATGAATCAAGAAGAATTCTTCCCAAGAGACGCACTCCTCTTCTGATCCCTTTTTACAGCCCGTTTGATACAATGGAATTGGGTCCATGGAAATGGAATTGGAACCCAATTCCATCATATATGCATGTTTGGTTGGATGGAAATGGAATCCAATTCCATTTCCATATCCACCAAAAACCCCCTTTTTCAATTCCATCCCAAAAGGTAAGATTTGCAATTCCATGTGAACAATTCCACATTTGCCCAACGACGACGGTGACGTCCAGCGGCCTCCAACGACACAGCTTCATCTTCAACCACGACCTCCAGCAACCTCCGACCACGATGACGTCGACCTATCAGAGGCACTTCAGATGAGCAGCATAAGCAGCATAAAGTCTTCTGC
>JANTPZ010078186.1:665-12622 GCA_025593235.1 Vachellia pachyceras | reverse complement strand
AACTTTGGTGGTCGCGAGGGTACATGTATGAGTGTGGTTGGGATCTCCGTTAGAAGAAAGGAGTTTACAAATTTTTAGATGGTTTTACGGATTTTAAGATGAGTTTTATGGATTTCGAAATAGTTTTTATGGATTTTGAGATGGTTTTATTTGAGTTTACATGCACCGTTGGCGTTGGGGTTCCCAAATAAGCACACTAAACCAGAAACTCTTTGATCTTAGTTAATCGTGTTCATGGTTAGAAAATTGAAATGTCCTTCTAACTCTGTGTTCGGTAAATACATTAATCTTGGATAGATAGATATATATAGATATATATATATAAGACATTTGGTGATATTTCTTCTGACTTGTTTGGCAACATTTTTGAGTACCTAAAGAACCTGTTCAACAGTATTTTTTCACAGAACGAAATAATCTCATTCGTATATTTACCTCGATTTATGTAAAAATACTTCTCCACCGCATTCCTAAACAGGCCGTCTTGAAATAATCGTTTGTTGCGATTGTTGCAGAGTTTATTCCCTGATTATGTTCCAATCTGCCTCAGACGTGAGAGACTCATGTGCTAGCGTGATTAGGATTATAAGTGGCCCTCTTTTAGCAAACCTATGTTACAGTGTTATAATTTTTGAGCTTTTAATCTATTCTTTCTACTGAAATATAGAGAATTAAGGCCAACCCATCACTTTGCACACTTCTCCTTATCTATACAAACATGTATAGTACTCTTTTCACTTTTAACCATCTTACGAGAATCAATTACAGAGAGGTGATTAACTCACTAATCCTATCCAGAAAAAAAAATATTTTCTTAACTTATGTGCCTGTTCGGGAAGCTCCGTTTCTCCAACAGAGTACGCAAGCAGAAATAAAACCATCTCAAAATCCGTAAAAACTATCTTAAAACCCATAAAAACCATCTTGAAATCTATAAAATCATCTAGAAATCCGTAAATTCCGTTTTTCCAACGGAGTTCCCAAACAGGCACTATATTAGACTTTTAATCTCATTCTAATAAGCTGTACTAGAAATAACAATTGAAAAAAAAAGTTTATTAACAGCCACTCAGTGACTTATATTATAAACCACTCATTTATTTTAAAAAGGCGCGCCGTGTTTAAGATCCGTGAGAGCATGCGCATACACATGCATAAATGCATGCATGCATGTGTGTGGGTTGAACAATTGATATTTATTTTAAACTCAAACAATATATACAAGTCAGACCCATTGAGAAAAAATAATATTTATACGGGTGAGCGAGTTTTTTTGGTATAAATTAAGTTTAGGTGGAGTTGGTTCTACAAATTCATCAGAATTAAGGTATGCCTTGAAATTTAAAAATTGGTTCAAATTTGTTTACATATCGTCTATCAATAATATCGTTATATGATTGTTTTTTTTATACAAGTATTGTTCACACCTCCGCTTAATAGGTTAAGCTTTGGGCCTTTTCTCTCCTAAATGGCTGAAGTCTAAACAAAAGCAAAATGAAAAAAAATCCAAGAAAAACTTGGGCCGAGTTTCATATCTGATCACATGCATTATTTTTTTGGTACAAGTTTCATATCTGATCACATGCATTATTGTTGGGGCTAAGTTTCCAAGTGAGTGTTGGGCAAAGCAATTCTGCCAAGTGCCAACCCAAACCATGATTTGTGGATAAAAAAACTAGAAAACACCCAAATATTTTGCAAAATCGCTTCTGGTCTGAAGACCATGGTTTTGAAAAAGCCATCGTCCTGTAATTTAATTTGAGGGAAGTTGATGATTAAAAATTTAACTTTTCCTATAAATCCCGGCCAAGGTTATGGCGGGAAAACCGAAACATGAAATTTGGGTCTCCCACCGTCCCACGTGTAGTGCGATGTGTCGTTTGCCATAACCCCCGACTTGTCTGCAAAGCAAAGTTTCGTTCCCAAAACAAAATAAAGAACCGAAAGTGCCGTTCTCACCGAAAACTGTCATCGCATCACAGATCTGTTGGAGAGACCGGAGATTAGTGTTCCCATGGCGCTTGAATGGGTTGTGTTAGGATACGCCGCTGCCGCCGAGGCCGTTATGGTGCTCCTCCTCACCGTTCCTGGCCTCGACGGCCTCCGCAAGGGCCTGATCGTCGTTACCCGTAATTTGCTCAAGCCCTTCCTCTCCCTCGTCCCGTTTTGTTTTTTCCTGCTCATGGATATCTACTGGAAGTACGAGACTCGCCCTAGCTGCGAGGCTGACTCCTGCACCCCTACGGAGTACCTCCGACACCAGAAATCCATCATGAAGAGCCAGCGCAATGCCCTCCTCATTGCCGCCGCTTTGGTCTTCTATTGGCTCCTTTACTCCGTCACCAATCTCGTTGTTAAGATTGAGCAGTTGAGCCAGCGGGTTGAGCGCTTGAAGAATCGCGACTGAGCCACCCTCATGATTGGATTTAGCGAGCCAATCAGGGTTTGGAGAGTATAACTATCTTTCACTGCGTTATATTAGATACAATTTCTTTCAATTTCTGTGTTCTCTTTCCTTAATTTTCAAATTTTGAATACTTTTGTGTCGATGTTAGTTCTGCTTCGTCAACATTGTCTTTTTGGTTGATTATCTTGGTTAATACGATGTGACTGAGAATTTATAAAAGCTTTTTTCTCTTGATTCGTATCAGTGGACTTAATTCCGTGTTCTCTTTCCGTTATTGTACAATGTTTGAAGTATACCTCTCTTTCCGTGTTATATTAGATACAATTTCTTTCAATTTCTGTGTTCTCTTTCCTTAATTTTCAAATTTTGAGTATATTGTCTATTGTGTCGATGGTAGTTCTGCTTCTTGAACATTGTCTTTTTGGTTGATTATCTTGGTTAATACGATGTGACTGAGACTTCATAAAAGCTTCTTTTTTCTTCTTGATTCGCATCAATGGATCGTTGATACATCTTGTTCTAGAAATTCACGATCCACAAATTAAATCTCAAAATGTGATTTTTCTTACATACACTCTATTTTATAGCCGTCCGTTTGATTGTAATGCATGCGTAAAAATCAGCCTTAATGAAGAACAAATGCATGCGTAAAAATCAACGCACACATGCATGTAAAACAAGCACAAGAATAAGCCTTGCCAAGTTGTATGCCACTATATGCTCCAAGACAACTGCCTTGCGGGATGCCTTGGGTAGGTGTTGATCTGAATTGGATCCTCCGCTTGTGCCTTCTTCATACTTAGGTGGCTCATCCATTTTACCTTTTGCATCTCTTGTTTGATATGTTTGTCTGCTGGATGAATCCATATGGCTAATCTTTGAAGAGATGATCAATTACAGTCTTTTAACACTTGAGACGTGCCCTGCTGCTGTGTGTTATTATATATTCTTAAGCTTATTTCTGGATTTTGAGCTGTTTCATGAACACATACAGATTCAAAGTAAGCTATTACTAGTCTTGGTCTTTCTGGTTCAACCAGACAAGCATTTTTGTATTATAACAACAATATAAGATCAAATTTTTCCTGGTCTTGAGTTTGACTTCTCTATATCAGTGGTAACTGGTGGGAAGAATCAAGAAAGTTCTTACGTTATTACGTTGGATGGTGTTTATTTAGTTCAGAATTTTCTGTTGTTTTGGGTGAGTTCTCTTTGTATTACCATAGCTCAGAACAACTCAGGTATCAGATTTGAGAGGCTTGCTGGAGGGTGTCATCCACTAGCTCAGTTCTTACAGTCTTGTATGCCATTCAGCCATGAAACACTGGGATTTGTTTAAGCAATGTTTCCCAGTTTTAGAAGGGTGCTGGGACTCTGCCGTTCTTAGTGGCCGGACTTGTGTCGCCTTTTCAGTTGGATTTAGGTTTTTCTAACATTCGGTTCTAATTCATTGGATTTTTGTGGTATCGAGTTGCCTTGGCTACCTGGTTTTGTTCAGGTTTTAGGCTAGCAGGATGCGGTCGTTATTTTGGTCCTTGCATGATTCCGCTCTGAACTTTGATTTTATTCACGTTACTTATTTACTAGTTTGATTTCTTGTATCCAGTCATTGTCTTTGGGTGACATCTATTTTTAGCATACAATGATTTAATAGAAAAATTTATGTTTGATTAGGTTGAAATGATGGTAAGATATGTAGGAAAATGTTTAAAATAACCATGTTACTCTTTTTAACAAAATATAGAAAATGACATTTGAAAATATATATTTAAAGAAGAAAATTAGATACTAATTGATATACATATATATATATCTATTAATAAAATTTAAATAACTTTATACATAATCATGAGTTTCTTATAGTGTGTATATAGTTAAAGCTAATGGAAGGACATATAATCTGATATCTTTAGCCACCTACATATAATGTGTATGCCATAGTTATTTGAAATTTAAAATAATTTTACTCTTAGTTAACTATCACTAGCATTTAATCAAATGAACGGTAAAATTGTCTTTTAAATTTTTTACTACATATTAAAAATGGATTCCCACGAAAAACAACGGGGAAGAAGTTTTCCCATACGTGTAGAAGAAAATCAGCGTGAAACAAACATGCACGGCACCATGGCCTTATTTTCAGCGATACAAATCGAATCGCATTAGCGCGCAAGACAATTGCTCTGTCAACTTCAGCTCCAGTTAACAGCAAGTTTCAGGGTTTCTTGCTGACTTTTCTTCCTCACTTTTCAAGGTCTTTGTCCTCCTTCCTTCCTCTTTCGTTTACATTTTCTCTTCGATGTCTCCGTAAACAAAGATCTCTCTTCTCTGTTCCTGCTTATTCAGTCGAATCTCCATCTATTCTTGTTTTTCGCTGATAATTGAAGCGTCTGTGCAAGTGGACGACATGAAGGATAAATTAAAGGGTTTCATGAAGAAAGCAGCTCAATCACCGTCCGGTAAATTCATGGGGCAAGGAAGAGTTCTAGGATCATCCTCTTCCCCGTCTTCTTCTTCTGCATTCGGTAGTTCTATTCGTCCCAGTCCTACGCAGATTTCCGGTCCAAAACCGAGTTCTGCACCGGCCAACTCTCGATTGTTGCCCCAGAAGACGATCGATTCGGACTCTAATAGGAAGGACGGTTCGAGTAAGTCTAATACTGATCGCAAACCGGGGAACGGGTTTGACCCCTATGATTCATTCATAACTACTGGGAAGACATCTAAAAATGGGTATTCTTTGAATGTGTATGAATGTCTCATTTGTGGGGGATCATTTAGGTCCGAGGAAGAGGTGTATATACATGTGGATACCTGTATGGTTAATCCAGTTGACCATGATGGCGGAAATGGTGTTTCACAATTACCCGACGATGGAGTTCAGTCAAGAGGTGCATTGGAGGCTTGCATCGGTACTTACATGTCAGGGAAACCTTATGAGGGTTCAGTTGAAGTTGTTCTCAAACTGTTGAGGAATATTGTAAATGAACCGGATAACGCAAAGTTTAGAAAGATTAGGTTGACTAATCCAAAGATAAAAGAGGCTGTTAGTGAGGTTGCAGGAGGAATTGAGCTGCTGAGCATTGTAGGATTTGAGCTAAAGGAGGAGAATGGAGAGAGATGGGCAGTAATGGAAGTTCCTGCTGAAGAGCAAATAAAGTTTATTAAGAAAGCAATAGCATTATTGGAATCACCAGTACTACAAGAACCTGGAAAGAGAGACAACGTTTCAGAAACATTTGCTGACATGGATGAAGAGGCTGAACCAAAAAAGGTGGACAGACAGGTATTTAACTATTTATCATACAGATGATATTTTTGAAATTCGGTTATTTGATTTTAAAGGTTTAAGTATTCATACTGCAAGTTTTGCTTTTGAGTGGAAGATACCCCCCCTCTTTTGGGGATCGATGATCGAATTGGCAGCTTGATGGGTAAATGAAAATTTTTGGCACCCAATAAATTATCGTTTGGTTCAAAATTCCATAAATGATAATGACTGCTAATCAGTACAACAGGATTTCCTGTCTAAATGCAAATTTTCTGATCTTGGAGATAGCTTTCCAATTCGAAATTGGTTTATCTACTCAAAACTTTATCCAATTTGGGGATTTAAATGTTGAAATAACAAATTATGAGAATGAATGCTGGAAGAGCCTAGATTCCATTTTCTCCTATCTGATCCTGTTGAACACGAAGTTCTGAATGGGTGCTATTTATAAGGAAGAGATATTATAAAGGTGAGGAAAAGCCTTCATGAAAGAAACATCGTCTTCTACCCTGACAACCTCCCAAAATCTGAATCATGATCCATCATCCAATCTTGTTGCCATTCTGCAGAAATAGTATGCAGTAGTGAATTCATCAGTTTACTGTTGCAGTTAATATTTTGCATCATCCAAACGTGCTTTTGTCTGCTCATTGTTATCAGTTTGTCACTTTCGCCCTCTATGTTTTTATGAAGATGGTTTTCTTCAGGTAAAGGTCTTCTTCGCTGCACCAGAGAGCATTGCATCGAAGATTGGGCTACCAGATTCTTTCTATAACCTTTCAATTGACGAGGTGAAAAGAGAAGCTGAATTAAGGAGGAAAAAAATTGCAGATTCTCAGCTTTTAATCCCCAAGTCACTAAAAGAAAAACAAGCAAAAGCTGCTAGGGGGAGATACAGAAAAGCTATGATTCGGATTCAATTTCCAGATGGAGTGGTGCTTCAAGGTGTATTTAATCCATGGGAACGAACAACTGCTTTATATGAGGTTTGTTCTAACTTATAACACCTACTTGTTATGATACTTTATTTATCAACGTTATTTATTATAACAGGTATTCTAGAGCACTGAGTTTGAACAGTTAGTTTTGTTTGTCTATCTTTTTTGAGCCCTGTTAGAATAAGTTAGCCTAAGACCTGGTTTTAAACTGATTATCCACAATACCTTCTTCTGTCACTTGTTTGTTTGACAAGAAGCTTTCTGTATTGGAATAACAAGGGATTTCGCTGGTGCCAAGTGTGACTTGATTGCTTTTGATGATGGTTGCTGGCTATTATAATTTTCATGGTATCAATTACCTTACCATACATAATGCCGTTTTTTCTCAACTGCCCTAGTCCAAAGCAACCCCATATATTATCATCCTGTAGTAATCACTGCATTCTTTCAGAGCTTCATCCGCAGAAACTAGTAGCCACTGACACGTGCCAAAACCTTTACTCACACTACAATTTGCTGTGACCCTCTTTGAAGGCCAAACCTACATAAGGAAACATAGGAAGATGTACGAGGGGACCTCGGGAGCTGCCAGCAAAAAGGGGACAAGCTTTAGGAGATTCCAAGTTGACTAGTGGCTTCCTACTATTTTGGAGATAATAAGTATTTCATAGGGTGTGCTGTAGACTTGTCGGTATTTTGGGACGTGTGTATGGTATTTTGGGCTATTTAGGCCATGGCCTCTGGGTAAGTTAGAAATGGCATATTTTGGACAGAAGTAAGGCTAGGAGTGTGCTGGTTTACTCAAGCCAGATCGTAGAGTGAGGCTGTGAGAATTTATCACAGATTGTAGCTTCTCTTTCGCATAGGGAGAGGAGTCTTTTGGCTTTCAATATCAATTTCTGTTCCATTTCCATTAACTCATTGTCTCTAGGTCATAACACAATCTCTCAACATGTGAGTAATGGTTTCAGAATGTTGCCTACATCCTGGATAAAGATTCGACTCAGCAAAGACACATCTATGCTCATAATCATTTGTCATCACACCTCCATGCATAATGATCCTAATTAAAGTAGTCACCCTTTGAGGACATGAAAACTTCCGAATAATTTTCCAATTACATCTCACACTGTTCTGTATGGGGGCAGTTTGTAAGCTGATTTACAGAGGACATGTTGTCTTTATATGGCTTCCGCTCAATAACATCTCACTCTTATGAGGATTTTGGGCTGGAACGTTGGCAATTGTATTACAAACATCCCTTGGTAGCGATTCATTAAGCCAGTCCTTGTCCCATAAGACATTTGTGGCAAGTGCACGTACTGGCATATTGATCCTCACTGACAGCTGACAGGTTGGACGATTAAATCCTGAAGCTTCTTGATACCCAGAACCCAAGAATCAGTTTAGCACTTCACTTTATCACCCTTACCCATATTCCTGCCAATGCAACTCAACACACTTTCCCAAGGATTACATGCTCCGCATCAGAGATTTGAAGAGATCTCCTCTTTGCCAAAGGAATTCCATCATTCCCACGTTTACATTTGCGTGTGATCACTCTTGCCTAAAGCTCATCCCTCCTTGCCACAAGGCCCCGTCCCACTTCAATCAATGAGGCTTTATTGTTGTTGTTTTTGTTTTTATTATTAGCTTTTATTATTTTTATTTTTAGGTTCCTTGATGGTGTCACTCCTACCTGCCTAGCATATGATGCTCAACTTATTCAATCAGTTCTAATACCGTGTATTTTTTTAACGGGATGTGCTTGCCACGATAATGGTTTTCGTGTGAACTCAAACAATACATTCTGAATGGATTGAACTATAATTCTTCGCTCCACCAAAAAAAAAATGAAAAAGGAAAAGAATGTTAAGTCTTTCAATTGGTTGAAACCTGAAAACGACCATTCTTATTAGCATCTCTAACTCAGCCTAATTTTTGTTTTACATGATGATGATGATGAAACAGTTTGCCAGCTCCGCATTGAAAGAACCATGCTTGGAATTTGACCTAATGCATCCTGTACTTGTTCAACGACGGGTGATCCCTCATTTCCGAAGTGCAGGGGAGAAAGCCGTTACACTAGAGGATGAGGACCTGGTGCCTTCGGCTCTTGTCAAGTTGAAACCTCGTGAAACGGATTCTGTTGTTTACACTGGCCTCAGAAATGAATTGCTTGAAATCAGTGAACCGCTCTCATAAGAGATTAAACTGTTGCTTCATTTTCTTTTCTACTTGTCTACGTTTTTGTTTTGGTAACTCTACTTTTCAACTTGGGTAAAGATGTAAATTTAACAATGAAGTTATTGATCATGAGCACCCAACAGAATTAACTTTTGAATTTAGTAATAATCAATTAATAATGTGCAAATTTAGCATTAATCAATTAATAAGATGCAAATTTAGGAACAATCAGTTAATAAGGGTGCAAAGTTAGTAACGCCATTAACTCTCTCTTAATTTTATTAACAAGCTGTTATATTTTACTATTTTTAGGGTTTAGGGTTTCGTTTTAAGATCGTTTATGTAATCAAAACTATTCATTTTTGTTTAACTTCCTCCATGAAAATTTCTCTAAATAATTTTATTTTTTTAATGGTAATTTAAACTACTATTTTTTCTTATATTTTTTTATTCCCTTTCTTACTCCTTTTTGGTTAACTCTTTTTCTTTTATTCTAAAAAATTAAATAAAAAGGAGTGGTTTTGATTACCATAAAAAAGAAAAAAATTATTTAAAGTAACTTTCACAAAAGTTAAACAAAAAATAGTAGTTTTAATTACTTAAATGATCCTAAAATGTAGTCTTAGACCCTAAAATACACCAACTGGTTAACGGAGTTAAGGGAGAGTTAACAATGTTACTAATTTTGCACCCTTATTAATTGATTGTTCCTAAATTTGCACTTTATTAATTGATTATTGATAAATTTACACTCTTCAAAAATTAATTGTGCTGGATGCTCCGGCCAATGACTTCGTTGCTAAATTTACATCTTTACACTTTCAACTTCTATTACGTGGGAGGGATGCACGCGCATATACATATATATTTATTGCAATTCTATTTTTTTTTTTGTTATTGTCATTTGATGTCAAACAATCTTCTATTTAGAGCTCGTTTGGAAATCTTTTTGAGAATATTTTTTATAGATTCTGAGGTAAAATTTAGATTTTGAAAAATAGATTTTGGAGAATAGCTTTTACAGATCCCAAGGCAAAACCTAGGTTTTGAAAAGGTGATTGTGTTTGGAATGCTTTTATTTTTACGGATTCCGAGGTAAAAAGTAGGTAAGAAAGAGGAAAGAGAAAGAAAGAAAAAGTAGGAAAGAGAAAATTTATTAGGAGATATGGTATGATTTGACAAGAAAATAGCTTTTTACCCGATTATCCTCCGGTTTTGAATAATGCTTTTTTTCAAGGATTGCGGTCGAGGCCATGCTCTTGAATGGATATGTAAGCTAGTGTGGCAACTTATGAGTTCCCCTAAATCGGATTGTTGACCCGAGTGAGACCCGCCCACAACTTCTGCGTTCTGCTGACGCCCAAGCAAAAGGGAATGGCAGATAAGTATTCATACATTGGTTTAAGCGTGATTAAAGATGTAAATAGCTGATATAACTTTCATCTTCTCCTTCCATTGATTTAATAATCATTCAACCAGTTCACTTTCTTATTTTAAATACAAGCTTTTCTCTCTTCGCTGAGGAAGATTCACAATGACATTCAAATCAACAACCTCTCTCTCTCTCTCTCTCTCTCTGTGGCCATTAGATGATAGCTTTACAAGAGGCATTTGAATAATGCCTGTGGGTGTGCACATGGTTGAGGGACACTGACTCCATCCAGAAGCATGTATTCTATATTAATTGAGAGATATTTGTGCTGTTTGGCAACCCGTTTATAACCTTCAAAAACACGTTCAACAGTGTTTTTTTGTAAAATGAGATGATTTTCTTCACATATTTACCTCGACTTGCTTAAAAGTACTTTTTCACCATATTTCCGAACGAACCCATTAAGAATTTCGATCTTGGCCCAAATCAAATTATTGATGTGAATGAAGTGAGTGTTCTTTTTATTATTACCGTGCCAACATCAAGAATATGTGAAAGGCATGCATGTGATCTTCATCACTGACTGGTGACTGGTTTCAATTTCAATCTAAAGGTAATTTAACCACGAAGGCCAATTGTTTCATATTTGATTCCTTCATCTTTTTTTTTTATCTTAACTTAAATAGTGCCTTTTCTTTCTCCACACACTCCAGATATTTTGATTGGCTCAAACAGAGACTTTGATGTTAATTGGATCTGATTAAGTCATGATTAATCCCTCAGGTGGTCCTTTTGCCTCATGAACAAGCAACCAACCATAGTTTGCATTGAAAATCCCCTCTTTTCATTTTGTGGGATCCCAAAACATCATATTATTTTTCCCCAAAAATTATCACAATATATAAAATAACATATATTAATATATATTATTTAATAAGATTTATATTCTTTTAAGTCATCTTCTATTGAAATTTACTTTTCAAACATTTATTCTATTAAATTTTTTGTTAAAGTATACTTTTAGTCCTTTATGTTTGCGTAAGATTTCACTTTAGTCCTTTAAGTTTAAAAAATGCACTTTTAGTCCCTGAAACTTAACGATGTTAGTCTCTCTTAACGGAAATTGATGACTCATCAAACTTAACGCTATTATTTGAAATCTTTTTTTATTTTACACAATTTAAAATATTAAATTCATTATATTATTAAATTAAAATTAAAATGTGAGTATACTTTGTCAACATTTTATTGTACAATCATCAATTAAATTTGATGAGTCATCAATTTCCGTTAAGAGAGACTAACGGCGTTAAGTTTGAGGGACTAAAAGTGCACTTTTTAAACTTAAATGACTAAAATGAAACCTGACGCAAACATAAAGGATTAAAATTATACTTTAACCTAAATTTTTCTTTTCACAAAAAATTACTTCTCTTACTTACAATGCAAACGCGAAAATCATATAATATCTTTTCACTTCTATCCTACATTCATTTTTCAAAAATCATTTTACTAAAAAGTTAATTCTGTTACCGTTTATCCAAACGGCTCATTATTTAAAATATTGCCACTCTTCTTACTTCAACCATCCATGTGAATCCCCAAAAAACTTTTTTAAAGAAGCAAACAGGAAAAAAAAATTCTAATCTTAGGAATAGTAGACTTTGATGGGATGGGTGCTATGTGTCACGGTCTGCTCCAGAGGACCCTAGAAGTCTCTAGAGTTCTCTTGTATATACTTAGCCATTCTAGAGTTCTCCTCACATTTTTCACATGTTAGAA
>JANTPZ010078157.1:17924-35700 GCA_025593235.1 Vachellia pachyceras | reverse complement strand
ATATGTTCCTATCAGTTTATTTCAAGTATCTGTATGCTCTGTGAGGATAAATATCATAATTATGATTAAAAATTCAGTGGAATGCAAAATAAGAATTGACCTTCCAGAGAATGTCTACTTTTATTCATTTTTTTTAGATAAAAAAAAGTATTCATGCGGCATGCGACGTTGACTCTGATGGAGATTGTGGTTCATTTAGATATAATAATAAATTATGGTTTGAACAAAAGGAATAGCTTTCCCTACTATAAATATGAACGCGTAGTTCTGGAAATTGATGGCCCTACTTTATAAGTAGGAACATGGAAAATAGAACACGAGAAGGGAATTAGACTAATCGTATCATACTAATATACGTTGTTTTGGAGTCATACAAAGACGTCTTCGCTGTAGGAAAATGAATATGCCGTGTTCATACGTTGTTTAATTATTTAAGCGATCATTTGACAACCAAAATAAACATGATACATACACATTCAAACATTCTGTTCGTGGTAGTAGTTTCGAATCTCAATATAAAACTTGGATGCCTAATTATAACAGATTAAAAAAATTAATCAAATTAATTGATTGTGACAAATATATGTTAGTTTTCTTACAATATTGTACTTTATAATGATTAGCCTTAGATAAAAACTCTTAATATGTGAGACGAATATAATGATCAGCATGAATTTTATAAATTTAGAAAGTGAGATGGATCGGAATTTTTTATTTGAAAGCATTTCAAATGTAATATTTGTCGGACAACCATATATGCATACCAAGAGGCAAATATAGTAACATGCCAATGTAAAATGATTTTTTACTATCTAATATGATATTTAAGGGAGAGAATAAATCTCAAGGTGCATTGATAAAAGAATACACGTTATAGATGAGGATGGAGGGCTAAAATATACGTTCAGATTTTTAAGTTTACATCATATTTCAATTTTATCATCAACACTATTAATTTTACTTAACGTAAAAGATTAATTCAACCATTATTTTAAAATTAAATGATGTTGAAATATAGTTAAATGTTGATTATTTAATATAATTATTTTTATATTTTAAAATTTAACTATCTTTTATCAGTATTTAATAATAGAATCACAATTTAAATTTGATAAGTTACCATTTTCTATTAAGTAAAGTTAATAACTTTAAAAATAAAGGATTAAAAGAACATTTTCTAAACTTAACGGATCAAACTGAAACTTAATTTAAAATTAAATAATCAAACATATATTTTAGCCTAATGGAGGGTAGACCAATGATAACCCCTTTAAAAAAAAATTAAAGATAGATCGGTAAGAACTGATGAAGGGCTGTAGTTATTAACCATTTACAAATTAAAATATATTTTAATTACAATTTCATGTTGCATTGGTGAGTTGCGTGCTGCACGCTTGGATCTGTTCAATTTTAAAATAATTTTTGAAAAATAACTTGATCATCGTGACGTGAAAAATTTCATAGTCGTGCTGGACGGCGATCTGGCCTCCGCTGTGGGCATTTTAGAATTGTTCTATAGCGCAACTTGAAGACATATTTGGGGGGAAATTCACTGTTCAGAGTTTTTAGTTGGAAAAGGTCCAACTCTAAGCTCTCAACACTCTCAAAGAAAGAGACGATAAAATACTAAACCAGGCAAGGAAAGCATAGCAAGTTCTAGAACCATTTCAGACAAAATTAATTTATTTTACAAATCTCTGAGGTCCGCACCCCTCTCTGCTCTCCAGTATCATCCGGGGATCCTGCAATCGCAATGGGACAGTGTGGTTCGTCTGAGACACACAAAGGCGCCAAGTCGAGTTTAGGTAAAGGCAAAGGCAGGGGAGCTGCTGGGGAGTCGTTCAGAAGGCCATCGGTGATTCTGGTGATGGATTTGGACGGCGGATTTAAAGAATTGAAGCAGCCAGTCACGGCGAGCGCCGTGATCGCGGATCATCCGGATCGCTTCCTTTGCAATTCTGAATCGATATACCTGGGGACGTGTTTGCCGCCGGTTCCGGAGGATGAGCAGCTTCGACCCGGCCAAATCTACTTCCTCGTCCCAATCTCTCATGCGCATCAACCTCTGTCCCTCTCTACCCTCTGTGATCTCGCCATTAAAGCCGCCTCCGCTCTTCCCTGATCATCGCCTCCTTACGCGGTAATGCTTACCTGTAAAATTCAATTCATTTATTATCATTCTCCCTCCCTCCCTCAGCAATCCCTACCTTCCTGTCGCCGATTTTTCTGTGTCAAGAATGGTACTTATCGTTTCACGTTTGCGATCTTTGATATTGTTATGGCCGCACGCATAGAATGTTAGAAATTTTGATCATGTATTGCTGATGTTTAACAGAAACTGTTGATATTATATTATTTTTTTCAAAGAAAAAGGTGGATGGCAATGAAGGCTTGAAAATGAGTATTGTTACAGACATATATATTTGTGTTGAGAAGGCGCTTCTTATAAAATATCATGCCAAGTGATGAGAAGGAGAATTCTCCTGGGAGAACACAGATAGGGAAAAATTAAAAAATGAAAGGGGGGCGATTTTGGTGGATCTTACCTGACAATGAAATGGAGGGTTTACTTACTAAACTCAGTTTTGGCTGGCCTGTCTCCCATGGGTGACTGTTGATTGTGGCGACCACATTGTTACTAACCTTTTATTGGCAACTCTTAAATTATACTCATAAGTACGTTCAACAGTGTTTTTTATAAAACGAGACAATCTCCTCCACATATTTGTCTCGGCTTGTGTGAATAAGCCTATAAGTACTTTTCCACCGCTTTACCAAACGGGCACATATTTGTCATCCAGGTTGAGATGTTTTTTTAATTGCTTACCCTCTGTTTTTGTAATTGGGTCACTGATACCTTATTTATTATTTCTTGACGGCCACGCTACGCCGGAGGGAAAAAAAACGATTGGAAGGGAAAGAACTGTAATTAAGAGGTATATGAATACGGACAGAGATGGATGGCAGGCACTGAGAGTGGTGGGAGTGAAGGCCAGGTTCCGACGAGGCAGGCGCTTGACATATGCCCGCATGCCCCCCTCATTTTTTTATGGCCCCGCTGTCACTCTCTTGTCTTTTGCCATTTGTTTTCTTAGCCTTCTCGATTTATCCTTGTATCTCCTGAAACTAGCACTGAAAAAATGGTTTCAGCGTTCGGGTTGAACCCGCTAACAAAACCGGTTTGGGTGGTTGTTTTAGCAGTCTGCCAACTTTTAGATTACTGCTTCCAATTTATGGTGTTGTTTTACTAATTAATAATGAGGGGCGCTGTCTGTGAAAGGCGTATTGGGTAAAAAAGGTGAAATGTATATTGGGTAAAAATTCACTCAAAAAAAGAAAAAACAGCAAAAAAGATAAAAAAAATAAAGAAACATAGCAAGATAGCCCGTCAATCCACCATGTTAAACTCGGGTTGCTCATTTAGCAGCTTGACCCACATAGCTCGTGGGTTACGACCGACTAGCACGCAACCCATGGGCTAGCCTGTTCTGTCAGTACTATCCAAAACCCATTAACCTCTAAACATTATATTCATTCAAAACCAAGAGCATGTGTGTGCCTGTATATGACTTGAAGGATTTTTGGGTCTAGTCCCTTCAATACAATGAATTGAGATTCAAATTTCTACTGATGGAGGTGTCCACATTTAGTATCAACTGTGTGCCAAATACAATTTTCTTTCATTAGATGATACATATGTTTAACAAAAAAATCGTTTATAACATAGTGAATTAATATTTAAATTAATATTTAATAATACATCGTGCCTATAAAAAAGTTGTCTATATAAAAAAAAAACTCTGTACTGGATGAGATGATAATAATACTCGGTGGGGTCAAGAGAATTACGAGAGAGAGAGAGTGAGATTTGCTGAATCTCATTCCCATCCCAAATGTTGATAGTGAATGGATATCAAATTTGATTTGAACTCCATTTACATGACCTTGCTACCTTCTCAGTCTCTCTTGTTTTAAGCGTAGGAGCTTTTTTCAATCCTAAATTTTGGACCTTTACCCCATCTGTCTCTTATAAGAAAAACTCTCTTGGTCTGGGCTGGGAGCGTGTCCTCCACAGAAGAACACGTCTGCAATACCCACTCTCTCATCATCAATCCCCATCTGACCATCAACGGATGGTTGGATCAAGTGGTAAGAGGCTTATTTCAATTTAAGTAAGATCTCGAGTTCGAGCCCTGGTGTATGCAGCATCCACCGTTGGGAGACTCACCCACCATTTTCAGGTGCGCGACGCGGGTCAAGTCTGGATTAGTTGGAGCGAAGCTCCGGTGAACCGGGCGGTAAAAACAAAATCCCCCATCTGACTCTAAAACCCACAAACCCACGAGGAAATAAATCTGTTAACACTTATCATTCTAGACTTCATCACATCATAATTTGGTTAAACTATGCTCCACATTCAGGCACATGTTCACCACTTCTTGTTTTGTTTTTCCCCCAATTGTTTGACCCTATCTAGGAATGTTTATAAGGAACCCAAACACACGATCAACAGTATTTTTTTCGTAAAATAAGATAATCCCATTCACATATTCATCTCAACTTCCGTAACAGTAATTGTCTACCGCGTTCTCAAATAGACAAGATATCCGGCAGCAATGTTTTAAACAGGGGTGACCAATAAATAGGAAAAGGGAAAACGTAGAGTGTAGAGTAGGAGGATGGGATAAGGGAACTCTAGTAAAATTATTAACAATGGGGTTAACTTAGGTTGGGTGTTGAGGGTTGTAGCTTAGGACTTCTGGGTTTGGCACTGAAAAACGAAATATAGAAATAAGAGGAGGACCAAATAATGATCCCCCTGTTTCCATAAAACGCCCAACAATCCCACCTCCCACGAGCACCCAAATTCATGGGCAGAGTATGAAGTTAGCTAGGGGCAGAGGATTAGCTGAAAGCTGAATACCGTCGAAGATATACATATGAAGGACAAGTTTGTAAATTCAGTTCCTCTGCTTCCTAATATATAATAATACACCCGCACAGTGTCAGAGTGTTTGATGTCATGAATCTTGGTACAGGGCTTACAGCCACCTTATTGCCAAGAGATCAGGTCGGGAAGCTAGTGAAAACGAAAATGGTCCATCTCCGTCCCTTGCTTGCAGTGGCAGTTCTCGTCATCTTGCAAGTGTCGCCTTCAGCCACCACGGCGGCGGAGGTGGCGCTACCGGATGCGGCGAGGCAGTTCTTAGACGCTCACAACCAGGCAAGAGCTGCAGTGGGGGTCCCTCCACTTCAATGGAGCCAGAAACTGGCGAATGCCACGAGCCTGCTGGTTCGCTCCCAAAGAAACAGAAATGGGTGCCAATTCGCCAACATAAAACCAGGAACTTACGGTGCCAACCAGCTGTGGTCGGGAGGGGATCAGGCGGTGACGCCGCGAGAGGCGGTGGAGGAGTGGGTGAAAGAGAAGAATTATTACAACCACGCCAACAACTCTTGCGAGCCCAATCACAGGTGTGGGGTTTACACTCAAATGGTTTGGAAGAAGTCACTGGAGCTGGGCTGTGCTCAAGCTTCATGTGTGAAAGAGAAGGCCAGCTTAACCATTTGTTTCTATAATCCTCCCGGCAACGTTGTCGGCGAGAGCCCCTACTAGTTACCACCTCAAAGTCCCTTTCTTGAGTTGATCCCACTGTCTTTGCATGCGTCTTTTTTTTTCCTTTCCTTCTTAAATCACTAATAAATCATCACTTGCTTATATCTTATTTTCGTTTCTCCCCCTTCTTATGTATCATTACTGTAGCAGAAATCGCTTCACAATACATCGCAGTGATGATCTTCACCTGAACCGCCGATTTTCTTTTCTTTTTTATTGGCAGCCAAACCAACTTATCTAGGGAAAATGGATAAGGCAACAAAGGGGTTGAATCTAAGGGAGAAGCTAGCTACTCTCAATGTCAGGAATCAACAATTTCACGAATCAGTTCGAATTTTTCACAATGTCTTTGGATACCAAAGATTATAGGGGGCAAAAACAGATCAGGCAGGCTATAACCAAAGCCAATAAGATCCCAATGATCCCAGTCTCTGACTGAAGTCTATAATGATTGGGACACCAAAGATGGCGGAACTTAAATGCACCGACGATTTTTGAGTCCTGCCCTAACGTGTTGGTTTCTTTTCTTAAAATTTAGATTTAATTTTAAAATCTAAGTTTTAGCTAAAGCTTATCATGCAAACGGGCCGATCTGACCCGGAAACTTCTGTGCTCACACAGTCCAATGACCTCTTTTTTTATTTGATTCCCAAGTCATTGATCAGATTTTTTTTATTCCTCCACTGATTCTCTACCATATTTTTTCTTTTGGCTTCCTTAAAAAATAAAATGATCGCACTTTCTCAGGTTGCACGTGGTTCAGAAACTAGGAAAGTCTGCAGGTATTTAATTGAAGCCATAGGCTTGCATTTGGAGATGCGTCGAACCCAGATCCCTGAAAAACTATTATAGTAATTGATAATTCAATCGTTCTAGAGTTCAAATTGTGCTGACATTTCCAAGTTTACCGAACAAGGTATGACCAGAGATAATTTTTTGCTCTTTAATCTGCAAGGTTCACTATGAAGTAAAAACGAAACAGTCAACACTGGGCAATCGCATATAGTAAGATGAATTAACAAGGGCGTGGCCAGTCTCGAAGACATTAGATTATAGCAACAGCTCATTTACACTGCAGAATCCCTTTGACTTTCATAAACTACACAATACAGATACTACTATGACGTGGCAAGACATCATACGCATGCAATATCCGATTGGGATGTCAATGCTACCCTATATATCTACTTTGTACAAAAGAATTAATACATGGGGCAAACAATGCAGATCGTCACTCGCATTGTAAATTTTCGTGCAATTGAGGCCATTACTTCACCAGTTCTTTCAAAATAAGATACCGGAAGGTGAAGTTGTGTGGGATCCATTCTATGTTCTTTCTTGATTTTGCAAGCTGACATTTCTTGATGCTCTTCCTAAGAGATTCCGGCAGAGACTGTTGGATCATTTCCATAACACCGGCAGAGCACAGACCCGATTCCTTGGCAAATGTGTCAACAAGCTTTGGTAAAAGGATCTTCCGGTCCTTCCGTACTCCAAACGTAGCTCGAATGTACTCATCCTTTGCAACTTCTAGCTCTTGAAACACTCTTTTTGGTGTAAACACACGTACCTGTAAAAAGTTCATTGGAAAGAAGAGGCCCATTAATGAGAATATTAATGTTAGAAATGTAATATATGACATGCAAATAAGAACAGTGAAAATACCGCAGGATCAGAATGGTTTCCGGAGCAGAGCGCAAAGTGTAAGAGAGGCTCAGGACGCTCTATTGCATATGATTGTCGTCCATCCCCAGCCCTAAATTTTGTCCTTGTGGAAAAGAACACCCGGAGCCACTGCGGAACGCAAGCTTGAATAAGTTCCCAAGTAAGTCAAAAGTGATTAGGACGAAAAATAGTTCTTTTCATTTTGAATATCCATGGCAGTATTGTTTTAAATAGGGGGCAGGGGATCTACTACCTGTGCAGGACGAGAGAGTCGACATCCGAGAATGGTACTTTGAATTGCATCTGCACTAACAGTCTGACCCCCAACATTGTATGCAGCCTGGAAAGAGCACGTCCATAAGCGGTCAGATAGGTCAAAAAAAAAATTTCATCTTTCAATTAATTATTAAAATCCCGTTCATTTTTACCTTCAAGAGAAGCAATAGTCTCTTCACATTGTTTAGTGGAATCCCATAAGCCAAAAATGCCTACATACACCAAGGAACAAATCATAATTCGATCACTGAAAGAGATGGAGATTTTCAAGAGAAAATATTTGTGAAAGAAGCAATTACATGCATCACCAAAGCATTGTGTATGTTGATCCAAAAAGCTAGCTTCTCCTCATGATTCAACTTCCCAGGATTCACATCTTCCAATTGACAGATAAGTGACCTGAAACAACACAAGGAAAAAGTTAGAACTCCACGAGACCCTACTTCCATTTGATTATATGTTGTCAACTTTATAACTTCATAGACCTTATGAGAAGGCTCACCTGAAATTCTGGAGCAGCAGCTCTGTGTCACCCAATTTCTGACTCTCTCTATAAATCCATGATACTTCAACCATGGTGCTGTACGGTCCACTAAACTCCTTGAGTCCTTCAACATGGAATGGGTTGTCTAACCGTACGTCAAAAGAGGAATTGTTCTTGAACCCTGGACTCCATATACCACCTTGATCTCCCAGAGAAAAGCCGCTCGTTGATGACAAGGATGAACTTGGGGATGAAAGGCCAGGTTGCGTCAAAGATGGGTCTGAAAGCTTGCAATATATAGCTGATATGCATTTGACCATTTCTTCAGAAAGCCTATTAGGTGTATCCGGAATATGATCAGATATGCGAGTGCCGAGATGTTCTGCCAGACTGATTACATTTGATGATACAGTTTGGGCATACTGCACAAGATCGCTAAAAGTCAAAATCATAAAAAGGCTGCCAGAAAGATTAATGATAGCATATTGTAAATACAAGCAGATGAAGCAGAAGTTGCCAATAAAGAGCTTGATAGGTTGCCATACATACTTCTGAAATGAGATAAAGCAAATACTAATAATGGCATGTTCCACAAAAAGTTGATTTACCTCCACCATGGACAATGGTTGTGAATGACAAGCACGCAAAGATTTATCTAGAGGTTCTGCCGGAGGAGATGTTCTAGCTGCAAAAGCTGGATACTGGGATAATGAGGAATGGCAACGATACACACTGGAATCTAATAGCTTTTCTTGTCCACTTCCATTATGTTCTTTTCCTTGAGCGTCTAGCCGATGTACATTAGGTTGTATACTATGTTCCTTTCCTGGAGACTCAAACTTATGACTATCAGATTGTATGGCAGAACATCCTCTTTTGGATAAGATCTCAAGATCAGAAACTTCAATGACTCTTCCCTTAGGTGTTACTGAAGCTTTTACTTTCTCCTCCTTGGTAGATGGAGATACGGAAGATAATTGTTGATCAAATGCCTTGCGGTACAAGGAGAGAAGATGTTGTTCCAGATATACAACTTCCAGCTCTAACAGCGCAATTTCCTTAATTAATTCTGTAGCTGGCTGGAGTCAAAAAATTATGCCACAAAATCAGGTGAAAGGTATTGAAATGTAGAAAAATCTAAGATAACAAAAGCAAATGCAGGTCTTGATCCCAAAAATGAAGGAGGTGCAACCTTGGGCATCATCACGTCATTTGAAATTTGAAGAGATGAAGGCCTGTATCCAAGAGCCTTTTCCAATGTGCATCGCACCTCAAATTGGTGTTGTAGCCTTCTCTCAAGTTCTAGAATCTGCACTCAATAGGAATGTTTATAAGGTAAAAGTAAAACAGTTTACCTAGCAAGAACAATTGAAATGGAGTATGACTAAAAGAAATAGGCGTGGTATAATGCTTACGTATGGGTTGGATGTAGTAAAGACTCACCTCTTGCTTCAGATTATTTTGGACTTGACATGCAGGGTTTTGTTTTCTCGTAGATTCTGTACAATCCGTAAGGTATCCGATATCCTGGAACCAGATCAAATCCACAAATTAGGCATTGCCCATATATAATTGCCTAGAGGTAGCTGCGGACTCCAGAGAAGGATATTAAATTCAATGACTATGACAACTAGAAGGAGCAGGACTAATTATTTCACCATAAATGCCCCATAAAATAAATTCTATGCAAATCCATCCCATGTCTCAAACTACACTTGAAAATATATTATTAACTTCAAAGCTGCCATCGGCGTTCATAATGCCTGCCAAAATTTCATTTCCGCATCACGCAAGCGTCGACACGCCTAACCCGATGCACGCAAATGAATTCGTGCCTTCGTATTTACAAGATTAAAAAGGCTAGAAAGAAGTTATTTTTATTCATAAAGGGGCGAAAATGCTGGAGTCATTGATTTTACCAGCTTCGTTCGATCTGAGTCCTCCTTGTGATTATCTGGATTATCCTCCTCGACTTTCTTCTTATCAGGAAAACTGCCATTGGAAAAGAAAAAACACAACGAAGATGAGAGAACTAGAAGTCGGACACTGTAATTTATTTCATCTTCACATTATACTGATTTCTTCGCCCGAGCTTAATGAAATCTTAGTCTCATCATATCTAAGAGCTCTCATTTCTGATCCCAGCGATTCACCAGGAACCATACTGGATATACTCAATTGGCTATGGAGACTAGAAAACTAGCTAGGGGCATAGCAAGAGAAAGAACCATTGCAGAGCAAACGTGAAAGCTTAATTTTCCATTTTCAGAGAAAAAGCGATCTCTTTTTCAGGGACTCCAAAATCATCGAGTACAAGCATAAAAGGAACACGTGTTAAGCAGCAAGAACAGCTATAGAATACAGGTAGAGAGATACCTCTTCGAACGCTTGTGAGTTTGAGTCAATCTCAGTCCCAGAACCTTATTTTCTGCGACCCCGTCAAGGCCCATTCCTGAAAACCACCCAAATAAAAGTTATTACAGGTGAAGAATAAAAAACAGAGCATGAAAGAGACGCCGTCTTTACCCAACAACTTAAGAAACGATTAATGAGCAGAAGAACTAGACAGATGAGAATGTCGCAGTGGTGCAGAGACCCAAATGAGCAAGGATTTTCCACTAATTAGATTCCAGGAGATCACTTAGCCTCTAGCATTTCAGCGGGGCAGAGCTTCCAGGAAGCACCCACAAAGTGTTCATTTACCAAATACAGTTTGGTTGTCAAAAGAACAGCAATGGCTTCCGAAAGCCCAGGACCAATATCGAGAAAAGATTAAGACTGGTGACCAATGAAGTTGCCTTCTCTTGGAAGGAGTCTCTTGCCCGCTCCGAACCGCTAAACTTTATAATGGATGGCCTTTATGCAATTGCATTGAAAGAGGGAAAGCAGCTCGTGGGGCATTTAGTTGAAGAAGAGAGTCTCAGTTTCAATGTGCTGACCAGAGCAATGATGGAGGAGAGAAAAATGTCAAAACCGCTAAAAGTAAACAGAGCTTACTCTAGAGATCCGAGGTGATTCCTGAGAAGAAAATAAATAGTGGCTTGGACTGAAAATAAAAAATTGAAAAAATAATATAAAAGAAGGGTAGTATATTTTTCCACATTCCCTTCTCTCGTTTGGAAGCAAGCAAGTGGGAGTTGGTAATCATCCGGCCACCATTTGTCTCCTGCTCTCGTTTTCAATCCTTGACTCACTAATGGGAATTATGGCGACTGAAAAACCAGCTGATTAGGCCAAAAAAAGGGAAAAAGAAAAATCAGCTGATCTGATGGAAGAACAAAATCAAAATATGAAGAGAACATTGTTATATTCTCATTTTCACCTTCTCAAATTAATATTTTCCTTGTAACTAGTTTATATTGGGCTTAGACGATCAAAATTTTGTAATTTTGGAGATTCAGTCTAACAATGAGAATACAAATGAGAAGGTAACAAAACTCTGGTTTGGAAAAAAGAGAAGCAAGGATTACCTCAAAAGGATGAAAGCTAAGGTATAAAGGAGACATTGGATGCCTGAAAGGAGTAGAGTTTTTGTGGGGTTTCTCTTTGTCTAAATGCCTTTTTGAGGAATTAGCTTTGGGAGATACCCATATTGTCCTTGAGCACCAAGGAGACTAACGTTTGTCACAGAATCCACAGATATTATATGCTTATTATTTGGTTTTGACCTCTTGCGAAGCAAATACAACAAAAGAAAAAGATGGGAGTGGGGTAAGGTGGCCCGTTCTCCCTTTTTGTCGTCATACAAACCTGCTCATGAAAAAAAAAAAAAGCTTCTTTTTCCTCTGCACATTTGCGGACTCACAGATGCACAGAGCAGATAAAGTGGGAAAAAAGGAGACGGTGCCACCGGGGTGAGAAAAAAACAACCCGGAGGGATTTCTACAGTGAAGGCTGTCTCCTTTCCTTACTAGTACCACCAAACCAAAACGTATCCTCGCCACATATTTTAATGCAAGTATTTCAGTTTTTTATGCTACTGACTGTAGAAAATTCCTACCACTTCCTATATATGATGCGTGTTGTTGTATGTATGCATGCATGTATATCCGTGAACTTCATTTGCTAAACAAAAATGAACTGGTAATAAAACAAAATCCAGGCTTCTAATTTGGATGCATCTGATGTTTTTTAAGCTTCCCTGGCTGGTCCCAGTAGATAAACAAATGAAACTTCTATTTTATCTTATTATCGAAATTTTATACAGGTCTGAGTGGACGGTTTTAAGGCCAGAAAAATAAAAGGGACAGGAAAAATAGTTGTATTATATACTTTTAAATCAAATGAATGGATTGGTATTCTAATAAATCTGACAGACATGCTTCCTAGATCCATTTAATTACTTGTTGCAACTTGAAAGCATCTGATTACGCTCATTAATTGAGATGGCATCCCTGTAGCAGTGATAGGCCATGTAGTCTTCGCATGCCTTTGTAGAAAGAAAAACTTGTTCCCGCGCCATGGTTGCTACATTAGGATTTAAGAAGATAATGTGATTTGGCAGTGATATCCAAAAAGATGGTTATATTGTAAAACAGGAAGAGTACTTTTGGCTGAACAGATAAAAGAAGACAGGTGAGAACTTGTTTTATATGTAGGTAGAATCAAAATAAGCAAACCCTATCGAACGAAGTGTGAGGATTTTGGATCTATTGCTGTTGTTTCTAGCTTTATTATATTAAGTGTTTGTTTGTTTGTTTTTACGAGGAAAGCCAAATATAGTTAGAAACAGCATCATTTAAAGTAACTGGTTTTCACTTAAACTCGACATGACCCCGTTAAAACAATTAGTCTAATCAAGTTTTAAAATTCAAATCAGTTTGCAGTAATCTCTTGATGGACCAAGAGCAACTGAATTGCCCTTTCACGCAAATAGGGTGTTTAATACATAGCACCTGATAACATTGATTCCACAACGGGGATAGAGAAAACGAAAATAGAAAGTGACAGTTCAAAATCAAATGAGCATTTTAGAAGCTCAGATTATAGGGCCATTGATGGAGATGGAAGGAAGCAGGAAAGAGCACATATCAACAGAAATGGGTGTCTCGAGTTGGGAGAACCTAAACTAAACCACAAGTTGGTGTCCATTAGCAATAGAGATGACTAGACGTGACGTGTGGGAGGCTAAAGGAGGGAGACAGTGTCACCGTGAAACAGTTGGGAGCATTATGAGAAATGAAGACTTATTTAAATAAATAGTATGAAAGTGATTTTTTTTTTGGTAAAAAGTGAAAAGATTAAATGAATATAATTAAATAATACATGTATACATGTATATTTTTTATTTTATATTGTGATAGAATTAGAGGAAAATAAAAAGATTAAAAGTAATTAGAATATCCTAGGTTGCAACTTTGAGTATATTAAGTCACGATCTGAAATTTTCATGTTTAGGTATCAACTTGGAATACCTAGAGTATCCAAATCACAATTTTAAATTTTCAGATCACGTCTTAGGGCTTGATTGGCCTCCCCAAAATTCGTTTTCGCGTTTATCGAGACAAAACTCCTTTCACATATTTACCTCGGAATCTGTGACCATTCTTCCAAAGGGCTTCCCAAACAAGCCATTATAATATTATTTTGCGAACTAGAATGCATTCTTGGTAGAAAAAATTCTTTTCTCTTTTTACCCATAATGCATTCCAGAGCCAAAATGTAGTTTCCTCGTATGAATTAACAAACACTCCTAAAATCTTCAAAATGCATTCCTCCACCACAAATGCATTCTTGAAAGATGAATTACCAAACACACTTAAAGACCATAGTGTGGCAGTGAGAAACTGCAGGAGGCTAATTGGATTTGGAGTTGGAGGTGGTCTACTGGCTTTGGGTTTTAAAAAAAAGTTGTAGAATCCCAATTGTGAGACACAAAAAGCGAACTTTCCAAAGAACGTTTGGACAAGCAAGTCAATGCCAATCATATATAACCAGTAAAAAGCTTCCCTTCTCTCTTTCTCTGTCACCCTCCCACTCCCTATCGCAGGGTCTGCAAGTAAATTAATCGTTGCATTGCAAATACCTTCTCCAGGGGCATAACCAAACATGATTAAATTTAATAGTGTTGGCACTAATCCTGAAATACTTAAAAAAGGGGGAGAAGCGTTGGCATTGCAACTTTAATGAACATTGATTTCCTGTTCAATGGTATCAAATTAATTAAACACTCCATTTTGGCTGGCGTTGCTTTGCTTTGCTTCATTAGAAGTGCTGTTCATTAAAGTTGATAATGGAGAATGAATTTCACATGCAGGACCAAAAAAAGAAAGAAGAGCAAGAAGAACGGAAGAGGTGGCCTCACAGCCTTTTTTTATCTTGAGTGCAGAGAGAGAGAGACCTCACCCTTTTTCTTTTATCCTTTTTACTTCATTATTTCTCTGGTTGCTCACATGTACCCAATGGATCTATCTATCCACGTCTTTCCTCCATAGTGTAATAGTAACGGTCCGTGGAGTAACACTGACTGTAAGAGCCCTAATTCACTCATCAAAGTCATG
The DNA here is from genome assembly GCA_025593235.1 of Vachellia pachyceras. NCBI lineage: Eukaryota > Viridiplantae > Streptophyta > Magnoliopsida > Fabales > Fabaceae > Vachellia > Vachellia pachyceras. The sequence continues at coordinate 21,158 of JANTPZ010078157.1, read as the reverse complement.
GAAGTCAAGTGAAGTAACCATGGTGATTGAATAACTCTGTTTTCAGCATATTTGACTTGGTCAACGACTTTGTTATGTAAAGAGTGAATGAAGGGCCACACCCTTTACATGAAAGGGCGGTCTTCCAGCAATGGCTTGTGGTAAAAGAGGTCAAAGAAAGAGCATCAAGACAAAAACCCAGTTAACGGAACTTACTGACTGAAAGAACAAAATCTCTGAAGCTTTCAACCCTTTCTAAGCAGATTGCGTCTTTTCCCTTTTCATTTTTAACTTTGTGAAAGCAGGCAACTAGAATAAAGCGTCCCACAACAGATATTACCAGGGGAGGGGTGATTGAATGAGAAGAAAAGAAAAGCAACTTACTTAGGCAAAACCTCACTATGGTGAACAACAATGGACTCAAGTAGTGTGGGTATGAATATAAGTATAATAAACTAAAGCAGTTGAGAAAGTATCATTAATTACTGCTATTAATCCAATACGATGAGTAGTGGAGGATGGTGCAGCGAGGAGGCATTCAAATATTTGGATGAGCAGAGCAGTTAGCGGTCATGTGAGGGGATAGGCTGGTAAGGTTTCAGTGAAACAACCAAACCCGACTTATCATCTGCAACGTTCCTCGTCACAGCAGACGAACAACGTTCGGTGTTGGTTATGGTTAGAGCTACCTGTGCCACTTATTGTATCCATATATACACATATATTTATTAATTCGTTACTGAAAAGATAATATACACACACAGATGTATGTTGGCAAAAAAGATGACAGCATGAACTGACTCCGAGCCAATGAGAGAACCACTCGAACTAACTAAACAGCTTCAACAAAACCAATCCACAAAGGACAGTCTTTGTTTTTAAAAGGCAAAAATATTCGTGACGTGGACAGCTGAATTCCTAGGCCAGTGGGCTTTTTCTTTTTCTTTTTTGCCAGAGGCCAGTGGGCTTTTCACAGTAACCAGTGGACACACAAGATGGCCCATGCCCATATGCTTCGTATGCGATTAAAAGAAAGCCATATACAAAAGGCATCTGTTGGGGACAAAAGAGCATGACCAATGCGATTAGATTCAACAAAAATGATTAATCCTATCAATGTTTGAATTATCTCTGGGAGAGATGCTAAAATTTAGTGTGTCCAGCACTCTTTTGAATTTTATTGAGTCAAATAAGAAGGTACCTGTTTGTGCAAATTTCACTAGAAGATTAATTTAAAAGATGCTTCTGGTCACCAACAGTAAAAAAAATTTAAAGATTAATGAAGGTAGTGCATGACAAAAAATTGGGATTGCATTAATGAAACTGTTGAAATACAATAAAAGCTTGAATGTGATGGAATATGAGAGTAGCATAAAGTAAGAGAGAGGAGAGTATGTCAAAAATGTATATAATGTGATATAAAACATAAATAAATAAGTGGTCTTCGTCTTTTAGTCGCATGCCCATCATGTTTAACGATATCCTGAAATTTAGGAGTGATGGACGTTGGATCTGTGGATCTAACCGTCTACCCCAAAGTTTGGGGGATGCTGAAGATATATCTGACTGTGAAATCTTTATGTGTCTCCTCATTATCTAACCGTTGGATATTCAGTTAACTCCAGTCTTCCCATAAACTTGCAGGTTAAGCCTGAGGTTGGTCTAACTCAAATCATATTTTGGCAAACATTATCTATGTCTAGAAGAAGAAAGAATCCAATAAAAATAAATATTATGTATAAAAAATAAATGAAACATAATATCAATGCCTGTGTTAAAAAGAGCCAATAAAAAGAGATATTGTGCTTGTTTGGAAAAACTTTTTTACTCTTTATAAGTACGTTCAACAATATTTTTTCACATAATGAGATAATCTCATTCACATATTTACTTCAACTTATATAAAAGTATTTCTCTGCCGTATTAAAAACGAAAAGAGTCATTATATTTTGGTTTAATTAAAAAGCCTCCTCCCTCCACAACGGTTGATGGAGGAGGAAGGCACGCAGAGTGACAGGCCTCAGGCCAAATCAATGAATAAAAAGTCAAAGAAAGGGGATGGTAGTATCTATGGCTATAGCGATCCCAAATGGCAGATGGGATATCACTGACGTGTTACTGTTACGTACATGGCACGCTTTCTTGATGCATGATTGATCTGCTCGCTACGGTAGAAAAACATCAACAAATTACGATTGCTAATTTAAATCGTTAATTAAATAATAAAATTAATTAATGGGTAATCCGTGAGCCCCGGGGTTGAAAAAATTCCAGTCCCCACTTGACAGGGTGTGTTCGTAGAAGTGACTGAGAAGTGATTGATTTCACATTAACCGAAATAAATATGTGAAAGGATTTATCTCAATTTAAAATATTACTATTGAATGTGTTTTTAAAGTAAAAAATATACCCAAACGGCACGCAACAACTAATAAGGCCAAACACGACCTCACCCAAAAAAAAAATCATGCGCACTCCCTCGAAATGCGAGTGCCATCTGCTACATTTCTCATCCTTTCATTTACATAAAAAAATAGAAAATAAAATAAAAGCAAGAAATAAGGAAACCCTTTTTGTGCCTGTATTTGGGCACGGGGCCTGACCTCCACCTGACCACCCCCCATATCCCCTTTTTCTTCATAGTCCTAACGCAGCACACTCGAATTTCGTATCCCACAGATCACATCTATTTTTTTTTTTTGCCATGAACAGATAACATCTATTTACTTAGCCAAATATCCCAATCTGTGATTTGTTGGGCAGCGATTCGAGGGAGAGACACAATTTTTAACATTTTTCCCACCCACCATCGATTACTAGTGGTGTGATCTCCCCTATGAAGGTACATTGCCCCCGCCCCCTTTTTTATTTTCTGAATCTTCACTTTGCCCAAACCTCTATGCATGTCACATTTTTGCTGTCAATTTGGTTCCATGGTGTCTCCCTATACCATTGTTCCACTAAATATCCTGACAAAATATTTTAGACGTGCTACTAGTTAATGCCGGGAAGGAACCCCCTCTTCTCGCTCAACGTTTCAAGCAGACGTTTACATGAATTTTTATTAGTTCTTGGTATAATTGTTGCCCAGTTTCATGATTCTGCAGCTTTTTTTTTTAATTCCCCCCTCCCCCTCCCTGGGAAACTGCTTGCAACGTTTAGGGTCTGTTTGGTTTGGGGGGAGGGGAGGGAAGGGGAAGAAAAATGAGCCCCTCCCCTTGTTTGGTTCAAAAATTAGGAGGGGAGGAGCTGAAT
>JANTPZ010078157.1:0-17172 GCA_025593235.1 Vachellia pachyceras | reverse complement strand
TGGAAAATAATTTAAATAAATTGTATAAGTAAATAAATATAAATCAATATACTTGGGTAAAATGGTAAATTGATTATTAAATTCCCTCCCCTCCCCTCCTGAACCAAACAAAGAATCATTAAAAATCATTCCCCTTCCTTCCCCTTTAACTAAACCAAACAAAGTAACTTTATACCATTTCATTCCTTTCCATTCCTTCCTATCCATCCCCTTCCTTTCCCCTCCATCAAACCAAACATAGCCTTAGTCTGAGACATACTGTGCATGGCCCCGATCCTTATATTGACTCTTACATTTGTGGATTTGTCTAGGGTTTATCTTCGCTTTACCAATTAATCACCATAATGCGGGGATTTTAGTCGATTTCCCATTCCGCTCTCGTCATGAATGTTTTTTTTATTTGACAGTAATTACTGAGATTTAGAGTTCAATCTAGCTATCTGTGTCAATGCTGTCTCGAGGTCCTATGAGCTTGATACTTTTTGCACTGACTTCTGAAAATTTTGTTAGTCTTCCTTATTTTACGTCTGTCGGGCACTGATGTCCTACGTTAGCTACCTTGATTGGGGCACGTCCAATAAGGGAAAAAGAAATTTGAGATTCGGTAAACTCACATTACATGTGTCTTCCTGGGCGTTTAATAACAATGCAATTGGCAGGGAGATTTTTGACGGAGTTGTCAAAATTTTCTTTTGCTGATCCTTGGGGGCTGACTGAATTTGAAGCTATCTTTTTTGAGTTTTCGTAACTCTCAGAAGCATATTTTGACTGCAAAGTCAAACAAAAAAGAAAGAAAAATTAACGCGCACTTTAGATTTAAAGTTGTAATTTTATTAAGCCTTGAAAAAGACAATTAGTTCATTGAAGCTACTGCGGGATGAATTTTTCTCCAGGTTTTGTTGTAAGAAGAAGCCTTGGAAATCATGTTATATATCTGCAATGCATTCTGTGACTCAGAAATTTGTGGTAGTCAATCTTAAATTTTGATTGGGGAAAAATTATATTTTTCTTATTTCGGTTGATTCTTAGTTTCTAATGAACATTTATAAGATGGTAATTGTTCAATTAGATATGTGAATCGTCTTCACCTCATAAATCAGAAGCTCACAAAATTAGAGTTCTAAATTTTTTCAAAAGATGTCCAAGTCATTATTAGTACTTATTCATCTAGCAGTTTTATCATGGGGGCATTAAACAAACAAACATGAATTGTTTTGCTAACATATATATGCTATTGTTTTATTTCCGTTATTTGGTGTTCCTGCTGAGACTTAAGAATCTTTAAGGTCATATATATATATTATCATTTTTTTCTCCCTAAAAAAGGCCACTGCATGGAAGAAGCAGGGACACCAATGTTTTTGACAAAATCTTTAGTTTTAAAGGTTAACAATAAAAATATCTAAATGCTACTACTAACACTGTAGAATTAGATAATCATTTCGATATTCTTTAAATATATCCTGCAGTCTTGTCAACTATCAACCTTTCACTATAGTAAAATAGATTTTTTGATTATTCAAGCATGGGATTCAAATATGGTCATTCTTCTGTTTTTGGCTTTACCGGGTTTACAGTCCATCATTCTTCTTTGATACTTGAAATGGAACTTCATTAATTCACACTGTTGCCTAATGATTTCTTAATGCTTTAATTTCTAGATATTTTTTGGCTGATCGACATCAGTTTTAGTTTTCTTTTAATCTGGGGATTTCACATTGTTCAAAATTCTTAATATCTTATTGAAAGTTTTAAAATCAAAGATTGACATGCTTACTGCCAGTTTATTGCTGCTGTCAATGCACACACATGTATATTCTTCTTATGAATTTAGAAGAAGGATATAATCGTTATTCCTTTCATATTTGGCTTCATTTTATTGTTATGTCTAAACTTAAATAGTATGACATGGCAGGACCACAGCAGTGAGATAACGAATCATCAGTTGTAGCTTGCATATCGTAATAGAACACTGATTTTAGAATAATAGTATGGAAGTGCTTCCGTGTTCTGGTGTTCAATATACTGCAGAGTCTGATGGCCCTCAACAGAGTTCAGTAACATCTTTTGTTTATGAGGGCGAACCTAATTGCTCTGAAAATGGTGACCGAGTTGAGTTGGAGGATGGTCAACTTAATGACTCATTACTTAAAATGAAAGGCCCTCAGGTGGAAGGGCAGGGTGAAGTTCAAGAGGCAGTTGGAAAACTGTCAGCTAATCCAGATTGGCAGTGCAATGGAGCTTCAAATTGTGAATGTCAAGCTGTAGACCAAAAGGAATCTTCTAGTTTCCATGCTTTTGATGAGGATGAGATAGATGAACATTGCTTAATCTCAGAGAACCCTATCCCCTTTGTGGATACAATTGAAAGTGAATCACCAAACAACAGTAGGGATGGAGAGTTACCACTTGCTGAACCTAGTTGGCTTGAGGGGGATGAGTCTGTGGCATTGTGGGTCAAGGTAACCGCCATAAGTATAGTTGTAATTGGGTTTAATTTTTGTTGATTTTTTTCTAGCCAATTTTGTGCTATTCTCACCACAACAAATTTCTTTCATTCACAAGTCTGGTCTAGTTTCTTTATTGCTCTCAAACCTATCTCATGCAGTCTATCTCTCATGACAATATGGCTTTTCTTTTTGTTTTTAATCATTTATGAGGAACTAATTACACTTCTCTAATATGGTCTGGTGTGCTTCATTTTGAGGAATTGCCAATGAATTTCCAAGATAATATTTTTCATTATGCCAGTGAACTGCTCTACCTTATTTCATTAAGCAACAAATCGGTTCTCTTTCTCTGTACAAAAGTTGCTAGATGTAGTAATTTATTTTTCTTTTGGATTTCTGTCTTGTTCAGTGGAGAGGCAAGTGGCAGGCTGGCATCAGATGTGCAAAGGCTGATTGGCCCTTATCAACTTTGAAAGCAAAACCTACGCATGGCCGGAAGAAATATTCTGTGATATTTTTTCCGCACACAAGGAATTATTCCTGGGCTGACATGATGCTTGTTTGCTCAATTGGTGAGTTTCCCCAGCCTATCGCATATAAGACCCATCAAGCAGGACTGAAAATGGTGAGAGATTTGTCTATTGCCCGACGGTTTATAATGCAAAAGCTAGTAGTTGGGATGTTGAACATCATTGATCAATTTCACTTGGATGTAAGTGATGGTGGTGCTCTTTTCTCTTCTCTAGTCTTCTTTTGTTTTCCTTAATGAAGGCTGGCTTGATTTGCATAGGCTTTAATTGAAGCTGCTCGTGATGTGATGTTCTGGAAGGAGTTTGCTTTGGAGGCTTCCCAAAGTAGTGGTTATTCTGATCTGGGAACAATGCTTCAGAAGCTGCAAAATGTAAATTTCAATTTATGGTGATAGTTTAGGAAGTAGGATTTCTTATTCTTTTTTTTTATCAAATTTTTGTTTGATAAATGCATTTTTCTTAATTTCAGTTTCTGTTGAATAATGTTTTTGAGATCTTACTTAATGAATTTCAGTATTAAATTTTGACATCGTTCAGCAATTTCTGCTGTTATATGCACTTGGCACTTCCATGATAAAATATTAAGGAATGATAATACAAATTTGCTACATGTCTTATGATTTTTTCCCATCATGTTAAAATGGGAACTTGTGTTGGCTATCCTTCTATATCATAGTCATAGTTATATTTTGCTTAAGTTTTATTTTTTTTATTTTTTCGGAAAGACAATGAAATGATAGTTTAATTATGAACATATCTGCTTCCTAAGTAAGAAGCTTATTTTAGGAGGTTTCAATAAATGTTAAAAATCGAAGTTAAGCTTCTACCAACATTAATGAGGGAGTTGGTAATGATAATCCCTATAACCATATATTAATAATTAATAATATAAATGAAAATGATGTTGCATAACACATAGTGCATGGTATATGATGTAGTATACTATGATGAGATATGGACCATTAAAGTTCTTGAATTTTTGCTTTATAGGTTTAAATAAAAATATGCTTCTCCTTTTTTTTAGAAAAACTAAGAAAGAAGGAAAGCTACTCTTGTGTCTCTTTAAAGCTCACTTCTCATTCTGTTATTTTGGGATATAATATCGACACGGCCAAGCACATTTACCAATATGTGACAAGTCTAGCCATTTTAGCTTTGAATGATAGTTGAATTGCACTTCTGTGAAGTTAAATGCTACTGCCTCACTATTTTTGCACAAGTGATGTGATTTATCTTACATAATCTATATTGAATTCATACATTTTTTTCAGATAAATACGGTTATTCTTTTTTTTTTCCGGTGATTAATTATAATAATTTGGTTATATAAATATGATTATTCTTGCAAAAACAAATATGATTGTTGTTTCAATTTTTTTTTCTTTTGGGTGACTGAGTAGTATGGCTCCTTTTTTTCTACAGAGCATAATGCAGCGCTACATAAATGCTAACTGGTTACAACATTCTTTTCCCATTTGGATTGATCGATGCCAGAATGCAAGTAGTGCTGAATTGGTTGAACTGCTAAAGGAGGTATGTTACAATCTTGGCCAGCCATTTTATATACCCAGAAATGGAAAAGGCGTGTGGATAAATGTAGTATGGTCAAGGGGCAATAATCATGTCCAAAGATGCTATCATAAAGTGCTTAACTTTTGTAGCATAGCTAAATGATATTTCGTTCTCCAGTTCTTAAGTTTTAAGGGAAAAAAATATTGGGCATGCACACAGGCCATATATTTTCTCAATAATTAATTTTGTCCTTGGGGGAATGTGAAGTTTTTCGCTTATGGTATTGAAAGATGAGAGGAGAAGGAAGGGGAAAGTGAATTAAATTTCTCATGAGCTGGCCATAGGATAAAAAGGGGAAATAAGTGATAACCGACCTGCATGGGTTGTGAGGTGTGCGTGAGGGAGTAAGTCTGTTGATAGGGAATATACTGTGGACTGGCTATTTATCTGCCTCTTTTACTAAAGCTGTCTACTGTCATCTTGGTCTACCAGTTTGGGAATTTCTTCTTTGGAAATTGCGCTGAGTGACACAATCATTTTTTCGTGCCTTTTAATTTTGAAGGACATGGTCACTGTCGTGTGCATTTCTGGTACTCAGATAGAACTGCATGTTAAAAACTTTAACATCAACAAAGGATTCGCCTATCTTCTTTGAAACATTTATAAAAAGTTTTGGCTCAAGATGTTAGGTTGATTTTGTTCCTTGTTCTCCTGTTCAGGAATTGCTTGATTCCATATTGTGGAATGATATCAGCACTCTATGGGATGCTCCAGTGCAACCAGTATTAGGTGCTGAGTGGAAAACGTGGAAGCATGAAGTGATGAAATGGTTTTTCACCTCTCCTTCATTATCTAGTAACAAAGACATGCAACAGCAGCAGACCTCTGATGGCCCCTTCCAAGCAAACCTCCAAGTTTGTTGGAAAAGAGCCAAGCTTGAAGTTCGCCGTGCAGAGACACATGCTTTACAAGTAGAAACTAAGGTTTCAGATCACTCCATGGCACTTGACACTGACTCAGGCTTCTTTAATAATCAGGACACATTGGATACATTAGCAGCTGGGACTTCTTGTAAACAGGAAGAACATAGGGAGGCACCTATTCCAATTGATTCATCGGGCAATTTAACGAACAAATGGAATGACATTGTTGTTGAATCTGCTGCAGATTCTGAGTTCTTGCATACCAAAGCTATGGAATCAACACCTACCAATGAAATGGTTGGTCCCAAGTCTGTAGAACCTGGTAGTAAGAATCGACAATGTGTGGCTTATATAGAAGCCAAGGGAAGACAGTGTGTGAGATGGGCAAATGATGGTGATGTTTACTGTTGCGTGCATTTGTCTTCTCGGTTTCTAGGCAGCTCTGCTAGAGCAGAAAGACCTGTTTCAGTTGATGCTCCTATGTGTGAAGGAACAACTGTTCTTGGCACCAGATGCAAGCATCGAGCCCTACCTGGCTCTTCATTCTGTAAGAAACACAGGCTCCATGCTGAAACATACCACACTCCGAATTTATCCCAGACTTCTCTAAAGAGGAAGCATGAAAAAAATTACACTGGCTCGGAGAGCATGGTTTGCAAAGACATAGTACTGGCAGATGCTGAAAGTCCTTTGCAAGTGGATCCAGTTTCAGCCATGGATGATGATACCTTTCATGGAAACAGCAACTTGAATGGGAAACCCATGCTTTTGGGAAATGATCATAATTCAATGGAGGAGCTTCATTGTATAGGCTCGTCTCCCTTTGATAACAAGAGCCCCTGTTTGGAAACTCCAAAGCGGTATTCCTTGTATTGTGAAAAGCACTTGCCAAGTTGGCTCAAACGTGCGCGAAATGGGAAGAGTAGAATAATATCAAAAGAAGTGTTTGCAGAACTTTTGAGGGACTGCTTCTTACAGGAGCAGAAAGTAAATCTGCATAAAGCATGTGAGCTTTTTTACAGGCTATGTAAAAGCATTTTGTCCCTAAGAAACCCAGTTCCTAAAGAAGTTCAATTCCAGTGGGCTTTGACTGAAGCTTCTAGAGATACTAGTGTCAGAGAATTATTTAAAAAGTTGGTTCGTAGTGAAAAAGAGAGAATCAAAATGATCTGGGGATTTGATGGTGGCAAAGATGCACCTTCACTCATGGAAGAAATACCTCAGTTGCCATCCACTGTTAATGAGAGCTTTGGTAATGAAAATGTCATTGAGTGTAAGATATGCTCTGCAAAATTTCCTGATGACCAAGCACTTGGCAGCCATTGGATGGAGAACCATAAAAAGGAATCACAATGGCTGTTTAGAGGCTATGCATGTGCTATTTGCCTGGATTCTTTTACCAACAAGAAAGTCTTGGAAAACCATGTTCAGGAGAGACACCATGTACAATTTGTTGAACAATGTATGCTTTTGCAGTGTATTCCTTGTGGTAGCCATTTCGGAAATACTGAACAGCTATGGCTGCATGTTCTATCAGTTCACCCTGTCGATTTTAAGGCATCAAAATCTCCTGAGCAGCAAACTTTGTCTAATGGTGAGGACTCTTCAATACAACTAGAAGCAGAGCAGGCAAACTCAGCCGCTTTGGAGAATAATTTGGAGAATTCAGGTGGTTCACGGAAGTTTATTTGTAGGTTATGTGGGTTAAAGTTTGATTTACTACCTGACCTTGGTCGCCATCATCAAGCTGCTCATATGGGGCCTAATTTAGTTAGCAGCTGCCCCTCAAAGAAGGGAGTTCGTTACTACGCATATAGATTAAAATCTGGCAGACTTAGTCGTCCTAGATTCAAAAAGGGTTTGGTGTCAGCATCATATCGCATCAGAAGTAGAGCTAGTGCCAATTTGAAGAGACGCATTCAAGCAACAAAGTCGCTTGGCATTGGGGGAATAACTATACAACCTCAAGTAACTGAGACAACAAATATTGGTAAGTTGGCAGAATATCAATGCTCTGCTGTTGCTAAGATTTTGTTTTCTGAGATCCAAAAGACTAAGCCTCGGCCAAACAATCATGATATTCTATCAATTTCTCGTACTGCCTGCTGCAAAGTTGGCCTTCAAGCTGCACTGGAGGAGAAATTTGGAACTCTGCCTGAAAAGATGTATCTGAAGGCTGCAAAACTTTGCAGTGAACATAACATTCTAGTGAGTTGGCACCAGGAAGAGTTTAATTGTCCTCGAGGTTGCAAGGTGTTGAAGGACCAACCTGTGCTTTCTCACGTAGAATCTCTTCCCAATGACTTTGTAAAGCAAAAGACTATGCCTGATCCTGCAGGAGACGAGTGGGAGGTGGATGAGTTTCATTACACCATCAATTCACAGCATTTAAAACCAGAATCCTTGCAAAAGGCTTTAGTCTTATGTGATGACATAAGCTTTGGGAAGGAATCAGTTCCAGTGATTTGTGTAGTAGATCAAGAACTTAGAAATTCACTTCATGTGCGTGGGTCTAATGAAAATGATATGAATCTTTCTATGCCATGGGAGAGCTTTACCTACATTACGAAGCCAATGATTGATCAATCCTTGAATCTTGATTCAGAGGTAGCGTATTGTGTCCTATTATTTAAAGCTACATGTATGTCATGTCACTCATTTGTCATATATTGGAGGCACTTGTGTGTTGACCATGTCCAAGGAAAAAATACCTATAAAATTGTTTTTTTTTTGGTCCATTAGATTGTTTACTTGTTATTTGTTAAATGTACCCAGAAAATTGTGTGCATCCACACATAGAAGGGCTATGCCTTAATCAGTACTTTTTTTACTGTGAAGTGACACTAGAAAGAATTAGTGTATACACCTCTAGGCTTCTAATTGCCAATTGCCATGTTGTAACTTATGCTCATGTATGCCTTTTTGATATTGTTTTATCTGCAGAGTCTGCAATTGGGATGTTCCTGTTCATATTTTACTTGCAGTCCTGAAACTTGTGATCATGTATACCTTTTTGATAATGACTATGAAGATGCAAGAGACATATTTGGAAAATCAATGCGTGGCAGATTCCCATATGATGAGAACGGTCGAATGATTATGGAGGTAAAGAATTTTCATCATCTGCAAACTTACTTTTTCATCTAAGATGTGAGTGAAGAATATATTTATGAATCTGTTAGTTATTGGTTGGGAAAAAAAATTCTAATTTATAAAATTTAGCTTCTTTTCTCCTTTATTGTTCCACTGCATTTCTAGACATTAGATGTGCAATGTGTTTATTTTTGTCCTTGTGCTTATATCGGAGCAGGTCTGATTAGAATATGTGGACTTAGGCCTTTGCCTAACATTATGTCAGGTCTTTCGATTTTTTAGAATTACTGATACTGATATGATATTAACAAAAAATTCTATCATATGGCTTTGCCACTCAACTTTTTCATGATTTTGTAATGTAGACAGGAGATTTTTCCTCTTCATTCACCCTCTGTTTCTGGATTATTTACAATTTGTCATTGTTTCATTCTCTTCCTTTGAAACTGCAGGAAGGTTACCTAGTCTACGAATGCAGCCATAGGTGTGGATGTAATAAAACCTGTCCAAATAGAATTTTGCAAAACGGAGTTCGAGTTAAATTGGAAGTTTTTAAAACAGTGAAAAAGGTTATCTGCCTTCTTTTGACAGAGTAATTCTTTCTAAGGCGCTTCACTTTAACTTTTTCTACATGGTTCACAGGGATGGGCTGTAAGGGCTGGTGAAGCCATCCTACGTGGCACATTTGTGTGTGAGTATGTTGGAGAAGTTTTGAATGAGCAGGAGGCACATAACAGGCGCAAGAGGTTTCCAAGATGTGATTTGATTTTAATATTATTATTTTTTTCATTAACTGACATGTTTTATGTTAAAAATCAGGCATGGCGTAGGAGGTTGCAGTTATTTCCTTGATATTGATGCTCATATTAATGATATGAGCCGATTGATTGAAGGACAGGGTCGACATATTATTGATGCTTCTACATATGGAAATGTCTCGAGGTTCATCAATCATAGGTGATCATTTAGCTCCTTTTATTTTTTGCTGCATAGGTTTGTTTTCAGTGATGTTTTTGAACTGGTTGTTGTCCATCAATATCACAAATGGAGGATGATCCCCCCCCCCGGATCTTTGTTTTTTGTGAATGCTTATCAGGATAACCCTTGCCATTTTACTGTTAAGGAATTGGGTAGAACATGGTGAAACTTGCCATTGTCCACTATTGATATGGGGTCAGTGGTATGAAATATGTTGGTCCTTCGCATAACTATCGTGATGACTTGTTTGTATCTGTTCTTTCTCTGCAATGTGATATTTTTAATTCAGATCTTCTGCTCTCTTCTTGGGGAGGAGAAACAATAAGTTCTATCAAGTTCTATCAAATGTTTCTTATAATAACCTAATAGATCAATTTATTTTTCCTTACTTAAATAGACGTAATGCTAGTTATTTCTGTTCTTCATTAGATATGATAACGTGAGAGGAGTTTGACAATCTTGTCAATTCATTCTGAATGCTAAGGGTAATCTGTTATACAAAGCAACCTCTTGTGTATTTGACTGTCCAAAAAAAAAAAGCAACGTCTTTTTTTATGTATTGTGATTTTCACAACTTGTTGTCTTGTTTTTTAATCGCAATCTGTTGTTATTGCAGCTGTTCGCCCAATCTTGTGAATCACCAAGTTCTTGTAGAAAGCATGGACTGTGAACGTGCACATATCGGTCTTTATGCAAATCGAGATGTAAGTGATTCTCTTATGTGGTTTGCTTCCTAAGGAATAATATCTAAACCAATGATGTCTGACAATTCACATCCCAATACTTTTCTCTATTCAGCTTCTTATTTGTCTGTAGGATGTACCAGGGACATGAATGGGATAGGGCATGGGGATTGAAAAGACTTTCATAATAAGTTGAAGTTCTACATTGAAAAATTAGTAGAACATATCAAATATATTACAAATTGTATTAAGTCATAAACAGTGTGGCTTATCTCAGACACCATGTAATGCGCAAGAAACCATGCACCTAAGATGTGTAGGAACTAGCAAAATAGCTTTCCAGATCCTTTTGGATGGAATTGCACTGGTAATTTGGTAGAGCCTCTTGTAAGGAGAAGGTTGAGACTTGAGACTTTTCTGAAGTCCTAAAATAGACATGCTAAGTAGAGAGAGGCTGTTGGTCAAGGGAATTACACACTAGTTTATTCCTGAAGAGGTAGAAAAGATGGAGACGAGTTATAGGATGGGCTGATACGGGAGTGAGGTTGTCATTTTGGAAGGTAAGAGTATTGTGAGCAGAGTTCTGGCCTCTTGGATGCCAGACAGCCAGAGTAACATCCTGTGTTCTGTCTTGTTGTAATCTTAGCTGTTTGTGTGATTTGTGAGTATAAAAAGGATTTGGATTTTGTATAGAATCAGTATCCATCATGTGAAGTTGATTTGGTGTATTTTGTTATTTCAATCAATATCAAAACCCAGTATCACCCTTAGTACTCTTGCTTTGTTCATTATTTCTATTGAGAGGTTTGCTGGTCCCTGACATGATTTTTATGGATTGGATAATCCACATCACTTTATGCTTCAAGTTTTCATCTCAATTGAATAGAATGGAAGAGCTCCCTATTTTTACTGAAATCTTCGTTTTAGACTATGAAAGGTTGAAATTACTACACATCTAGCTTCACTGCGCTTCATGGATTATATTTTGCCTTGTATTTGTATGACAGATTGCATTGGGGGAGGAACTGACATATGATTATCATTATGGGCTTCTGACTGGGGAAAGTTCTCCTTGCCACTGTGAATCTTTGAATTGCCGGGGACGCCTTCACTGAAGGCTCAACATGTTTACTTGTTCTATATCCTGATTGCAAAATTTGGGGCAAAAAATGGTTACTTGCTCGGCTTTAAAAGATTCCAATTCAGTGATCGTACTTGCTCAGCTTAGAAATGTTCTGATAGCCTTGGTGTATACCAAGATGATGACAAATCAGGCATCTGGCTGAGACAGGCATCTTATATGATGCCATCGATGATTTCACTGACCTAATCTCTAGCAGACTAGATTGGGCTGAAATTAGGATCCCTTTGAGTGAGAAAATATCTGGAGTTGAAGCCTAGATCTAAATCGGTTATTGTTCCATTAGGTTCTTTCTCAGTTCTCTTTTTTTCGGATCTTTTTTGTTCTGGCTGATTGGTAATGTTAGGGAAATGTACATAGGCGCAAATGGTCCAACTTGTCTTGTTTTGTTGGCTATTTCATTTGTTTATGGAACTATATATGCTGTAAATTCTCGAGGAAAATATATACTTTTAGCTTTAATGATTTTATCTTATTTGTCGTTTTGTTTTTCTAGTTTAAAAATATGTAATTAGATCTCTATAACGGTTTTCTATTCAGCATTTATCAATATTTTTGTCAACATTTTGTTATTTATGAGATATTTTATTTTTTATATATTTTTACAAAATTAGTATGAATAGTCTTTATTTAGATTGACAAGATATTGTATAATTTGTTTTAATTAACTGAGTTAATAGATTTATTACGACAAAGCTAAAAGAATTAGAAATTACAACGACAACTATAAATATTTTAATCTTATGAATCAGTTTAAAGATTTAATATCACACAGAAGTAACATTTTTTAAAAAAAATTATTACAAGATTAAAATCAGCTGGTGGCTGGTTCTGTTCATGGTAGAAGGAAGCCTGTTTAAAAGAAGAATCTCGAAGGTACCAAGCTGACTTGAACATGGAACTGAGATATGCTGGTGCTGAAAAAGCCAGAAGCAACCCTTGATTCTGGTTGCCGACACCAGAAATTTTAGTTACGATTTACAAATTGGCCATAGTGTAGTGTGAAAGTATCATAGTAATTTGCATGTTCCTGTTAAAAATCTAAAAGCGGCAGATAACGGGGGGCAATGAGAATTTGAATAATCGTCTGAGAAAAGCTACTTGCACAACTTCAAAAACAGCAGATGGGTTCTTGCTAGTTTGAATTATGTGGGTTGACTGTTTTCTTAAGAAGCTACGATAAGTTGCTATCTTCAGGCGATGCCGAAAGTGAGTGGTCTTTGTGAGCGCTACAACTTCATTTCTCCTTTTCGTTCCACGAAGAACAGCAGGCTTGGGATACAACTGAAGAACACCAACAGAAGCATGCCTGCAAGCAAATCCCAGGTGAGGTGCGTAATTATCAATTACATGTACGATTCGTTGCTAAGGTGCAAGTGATTCAACGTCTGGAGCTCACCGTAATTTACCAAACGTAACGGCTCATCCGGGGCAGATGATTGTTGCAGCTGCAGGATCATGGATATGATAACAAGTAGGCTTCCAGTTTTCTCCCTCACAACTCTCTCACTTAAATCCATCAAGAAGAACGCAGATATTCCATTCGCACAATCTTCCGCCAAAACTTTGACAAACAAAAACAGCCCAAGCCACAGAGCAAGCTCTGCAATTTGCCTGTTTAGTTTGGCGGAGATGATGCTGTTCGTCAGATTAACGATGCAGGCGCAGGAATACAGTGGAAACCAAACGTACCAATCTACCCCAGTCAGGAAATGTGAAAACGCGCAGAAAGTTAGCTCTTCGCAGTTGAAATCAATCCAAATGTCCATTGAAGAAGAAGGGGTTAGAAAAGAAAGATCGGAGGTACTTGGAAAGATTACGGGGGTCATTCAGCTGAACAGAGGCAGAGTAAGCGAAAAGGGAGCCCATCAGAACGGAGCATACAACGAATAGGTTTCTGCATCGGGACATTGCCATTCTTGCAACTGTTGTTTCACAAAACCGGACGGTTTCATCGTAGTCAATGTCTTTTAGAACATCATGCATCCATTTGACGACTGAAATATAAAATAGGCCGTCATTTTTGTTTAGTTTTGTCACTATGTTTACGGACATCAATGCCTGCTCCCTAAACTAAAGTACAAACCAAAGCAAAGATATTTTTAAATATTTATCCATCCTTCTTTGATTTCCAGCTTAATTAGCCGGACCTCTTCTTTCTTCATTTTCTTTTTCACCCCTTTAGGCTTGAGGTAGAATTAGCTAATTGTATCTCTATAATGGACATCTATAGATAAAACATAAACAAAGCAAATAGGTATCGTATCCATCGTGTGCATTATGAAATGGTGCTGTGGAAACTCCTACGAAACGAAAAACAAAAAGGAAGCTTTATCACGTTTGTTGATGGAAGAATTTAATTTCATTTGATGTCAAATAGTTGGTGGCGGGAGGAGGGAGGACGAAGCAATTGAGGATGGCGAGGTGCAGTGGTACAGTCATGTCGGGATAATGAGGAGAGGGAAGGAACATAAGCGAAGCTGGATAGTAGCCGAAATGGGCCACTGGAACAAGGAGCTTCTGAATAATGGAGTAGACAACATGTATATCAGAATCTGATATGTGAATTACAGTCAATAGAATAGAGCATGCCACACCAGCATGCCGGTCACTCCTCCCTGCTTTTGATTATTCATTGCACTAATCCTCTGTTTCTCTCCTACACTAACAAGTTTTTGTCTCCCCATTTCCCATCTTTAATCCATAATGCTAATCGTCTCCATTCTCTGCTTCGCTACACGAACCGGATTTTTCGCTCACATTGTATAGGATCCACAACAGGGGTGACTTTTGGAATTTGTTGGATTGAAAGGTTGCAGGTCGGTGAAACCACTCCAATGAGTAATTAGCATCCTCACATGGAGTCAACTTTTTGGATTAATCTATTATGATTTTGTTGAAGTAATCCTAGTAGCATATAATTAAGAAGATTGTCTATTATTATTGGGTGGAGTTAAATTAGCACATGACGGAGTGTTCATTAATTGCCTGTAATCGGAGGACACCACCACCTAACAATTCCAGCGGAGGCCACCTGGCCTGTCATTCTTCTTCCACAGCTTTCTTCTTATATGCTTTATGACAGAAACACGTTTTCGTGTCTTTCTATATATCTCTTTTGTTGGTCTCAATCCCCTTTTTCTCTTGTAGAATCATTGCGACCTCTATGATTTAACTGAAGTCACGGTCCAAAAGCATTCTTGTAATTGACTGTTATTAGTGTAAAAGAAATACAAAGGAGCAGGTCCAAATTCAAAAGAGAGAAAGAGAGACAGAAATCCTGACAAGCTTTGCTAAAGCTAATAATTGAATTCTTCAATGTTAGCAAATACTACTGTTATAATTTTGATTCGATTATAGTTTATGAAATTTAACTTGACTTAATTTAATCAGTTGGCTTTATATGTTATGATTTCTTTACAATTAAGTCCGCGAATAATTAGATGCTTTTCTGAAAATACAGGGATTAACAATTAAACAGTTGAAACTTGAAACTTAAGAAATTGAGTTAAATGAGTTGAATTTGAGGAAATCTGAAGTGTATATTTAAGTCAAGATTATATGGCTAGATGATAATTTTTTTTCGGTTAGGCTTTTTTAGCATGTCTGTGAACACTTTTTTTTTTTCACTTTTTTTTATATTACACGAGTTGAGATAAAAGCTACATTGGTTGATCAAAACAAAATGAAGCATGGATGGCGAACCTTTGCGTGAGATTCATCTTCCTCCAGACAAAAATCCAGAGAGAGAGAGAGAGAGTTAGCAGTTGGGATTAAAGTCAGCGCACTGCCAAATAATCAATGCCAATTAATTAGCCCCCCAAACAAAACAGCCAACGCAAGCAACCACTTCTGTCTGTTTTCCGTGAGGAACCAACACATCGGTCGTTTTCGTTTACAATTCATGTTTATGTTCGACCGCCATGGATGGCTACCAATTCCACATAATACAACCAAAAGTGGGAAAAAAACAGAACTGTCCACTATTTTTTTTTCTGGGAGCTAATGGTATGAACTTCAAGCATCAAACCTATTCTTCCACAGTTCCCATTGAGCTGAGGGTGCACTGGTCATTGCATCACCTTGAAAAGTTACACTTTACATGATGGGTATGGTCCCCAAAGCGACTGGCACATACACAGAGAAACCCAAATAAAAGGAATGGAATATAATGGATCGCACCAAGAGCTAGAGCCTTGCCTCTATTCTGTTCGATTGATGAGTCGTTTAGGGGGAACTTGCAGAGGAAGAGCAAGATATTAATAAATAAGTGGAAGTAATTACTTTTCGTTTATGTAAAAACAAACGAGGAACATGGAGTAATCCTGGGGGCAAAGGAAAGGTATGCAAAACAAGTGCTGAGAGACCCACACAAGATACAATCATCAAAAGCATGGATGGACAGAATACTGGTAAAGTAGAAACACACTCCATGAGCCATCATCTCTTTAGTCTTTTGCCCTTTTGCTTTTTCGGGTCTCGTGGTCTTCTCTACTTTACAAATCAAGGAGGGGCTACGCTCATTATTCCTCCCTGGCAGGTTTCTGTTCACCGGTTCCCGTGATGCTTGACATCGGAGCTCTTGTTCAATCATTTTTTACGCTCTGTGGGCCGAGCAGTATTAGATAAGACATGGGGTTTCCGGAGCTCTCTTAGACGACACGATCAATTCTCGGTAAGTTTTCTGCTTTTGGGGAGTTTTGAATTCTCAGAGAATGTTTCACTTTTGTTTTATGTTTTCCTTCATTTTTTTTTTCATTTATGAGCTGCTAGATGATCTGGAGTTGATTACTAAGTCATATTAAACCCCTCGTTTATGCTTTTAAATGTGTTAACCACTTTCCTCTGGAAGAAAATCTACAAATTTTCTCGTAGCTGCGTCTGCTTATATTTCTGTTCCTCAGCTTAGGTTCTCAAGTTTTCCCGTTCGCATTCGGGAAAACTATCAATAATTTTCGGTCTGATTGAAGCTGCCTAGCATCTAATGCAATTTGTGTTCAACTGCAGTGATCCTTGTCAGGATAGTAGATCAACTTCAAAACAACGGCTGTTCATTCTCCGTTGCCATATTTGTGAATTTGTGGGAAGGACAGTGTTGTATTCAAGAGGAGAGCTCTTAAAGGCTGTGCGGCATAATTTTTCCGAGATATTTCTGTCCTTAATTTGTTGGAACAACCGGTTCGTTGTTCCATAAGAAGATTAGGACCTGGTTCGATAGCACCATTTTCTCTTTAAATGCCACATCTTTCTTCGCCAGTCACAACAGCTGTGCATCCTTGTCGCTTGTAGAAGATGGCGGAAATTAAGCTTCCACGGGTAGATCAAGGCCAAGCGAAGATTAAAAATGTTCCAATAGCCGTGACCCCAGAAGGTTTCTGGTGTTGTCCCTCTCCTGTTGTATTTCAGAAAAGCCTCAAAACTCAAAATTCTCTGAATAAACCTAAACCCTCCTCACCACCACAAAAAACCAGTGCTCAGAAGAAGACGGTCACGGCAAGTGAGAGAAGACCAGCACCTGCCTCATCAAGATTGGCCATGTCCGATGATCAACAATGTACTGGTTCAGAAAGAACTCCAGCTGGCACACCTGTGGCCACACAGAGAGCACCGAGACCCAAAGTGGAAAGTTTGCCTAGAAAGGTAGCTATTGAGTTTGGTGAGGCTGGAACTAGTGATACAAAGGTCGTTTTATTTGGAAAGCAGGGGTTCTGTGTGAAGTTAAGTGTCCACAGGGATGTTCTAATTGAGAAGAGCAGCTTCTTTACTGAGAAACTTTCTGAACAATCTGGTTTGTCAAGTCTCCAAATTAATGATTGCGAGGATGTTGAAATATATGTTGAAACTGTTGGACTGATGTACTGC
>JANTPZ010078097.1:0-18537 GCA_025593235.1 Vachellia pachyceras | reverse complement strand
TATATATCAATGTCATCTTTTGGTTATGCTTAAGAATTGAATTCTCTTGAACATCGTCCATGAGTTTAGAAGAAGGGCATATAATGCGGGGGGCACATCATTAAGAAAACATATTTTGTGCATGCCAAGCTTTCATTCGTTGTGCCTTTCCCTTTTTTCTTGTTTTGTTTCGATTTAGTATATGATTCCACTTGTTTCCTGGGTATGGTCTGATTGGAGCGTATATCAGGAGGATGAAAATAAAGGCCTCCAAATAAGTCAAAAACAAAAGTGTATTTGGACGCAAAAGCCAGAAGCATGAAGTGGGACATGCCCAACGAACAATAAATAAGGACACTGTTTAGTGCTCTTAATCCACAAATATAATAATATCTAGAGAGAGAAGGGGGGAGAGAAAGAGAATAATTTTTGAATAGAAGGGAAAATGAAAATCATCGGCTAGCATTGAAATACAGGAAAGTGCATCAAACTGACAAACTCTAGGAGAAAGTGGGATGCGATAACGGAGCATCAAAGCATGTGAGACAGTGAACGTGGAACCCATCAAAAAGGGCTCAGCGGCGAAACGCACTTGTTAAACAAAGTATTGTTTCTTCTACTTTTTTCTTTTTTCTTTTGGGTAAAAGCAGTGTTTCTCTGTTTGTTTTTATTAGCCTGTGAAACGCGGCGACTCGAAAGGCAAGAAGCATATATAAATATATATATATATATATAAAAATTAAATGAGTGGATGATGGGGTACGTGAAAGTAGGAAACTTTTGAAATGGTTGAACAGAGAGACAATTAAAAAGTAAAAACGATCAAAAGGAGAAGAGAGAACGGGAGACAAAGTGATGAATGAATGACGACACTCAAATTGTTGGTTTGCAGAGTTTGTTGAAGGAGAGGGATATAAGAAAGGATATTCGAGGTGCTAATAAAGAGCTATCTCGTAGGGGTTGTATGTATTTGTATGGCTTAAATAATTCTGAAAATCATGAGCAGCTCATAAAAATGATGCTAAAGCATCAGAACCTGCAAGCTTGGCACTTGTCATGTTTGCCTGCCCTCCGTCTAAGTATTACCCATTTCCACTTATGATCTTATAGTCCAGTAGTATGAAAATTTTCATGTAAATAGGAGCTCCTATGTTCAATCCCTTTTATAACTTTAGGTCATCTATTGGCATCTATCTTTAATTCAAAGAGAAACATAATTAGAAGGTCACGGATTGAACATAAGAGCTCCTATTTACATGAAAATTTTGGAATAAGGCTACAAATAGGATTCAATCCTATTTAGTTAGAAGGTCACGGATTGAATCCTATTTGTAGCCTTATGTCATTAATGTGACATTTAGTTATAAAAAATGTATTACTCATTTCCTCTGGCTATCTAGGATTGCCCTTTAATTATAAACTAAGAATGCATCACAAAAAGATTGTGATATTCAAGTATCATAATTATCGTCTTTCAATTATAAACTAAGAATGCATCCCAAAAAGATTGTGATATTCAAGTATCATAATTACATAACTGAGCTCCTTTTTTCCCCCAGCGACTGTATGATTTGTTCAGATAACTGAGAAATACGATGGACAGTACAAGGAGCCACCGGAGGGGGTATCTGACAAAGGCAACTTTTAATCCGTATTTGATGTCTGACCCAAACAGTGTTTAGACTAGATTCCCCGAAACCCCCACCCATAACTCCATCACAAGGGCCAATAGCTTAAATCGGCAGTTTGAACTTTGAAGACAGGTTAGCGGCATTACCACTTTCACATTCAATTGATGCTGTGACACAGCAGTAATATGACGATACATATATTTGGTAGAATACACTAATAAAGCATGCGGTATCAACTATACAAAAAGAAAAGTTGTCATTCTAAATTTTTGTCTTAGACATCTATATATATAGGCATGAACAGTGCATCTGAGCTATTTTGGACTCTGTGCAATGCATGAACAATCGTACAATAATTTAGATTACATTCCAATTTATTTCTTTTCCCAGCATGTGACTGTTCATCTTCCTATTCACCGCTTGCTTTATTAGTCTTTGTGCTTCTGGTTCTTATCCTAATAGTCTCCTGATCTCAGAGACGGGTATTGCTGCTCATTTTATAGAAGACAGAACAATATACATGGCAAGTACAAGTGAAAAGGCACTGCTTTTTCATATTTGAGGACATTGGCTTTACATTAATGCATCCTTCCTGGTTGTGCAGATGTGCTATTGGGACATCTGTATTTTGCACTAAATGTCAGATTTTCAATGAAGATATATGACAATGGCAGTAGTTACAAAATATACGCAACAACCACCCCATTGATTCTTCATCTTATTTTAAGAGCTTTAAAATTATGGAACCTTCCAGGAACCTGCATTAAACAGCATCCACCATTTCATCATCTTTCGGCTTTTCACCAAATACATTGTAGCTACATCAGACAAGCGGTAATGGCTTCCTATTGATGCAAGTTCAAACCAAATTCTCATCCACCAGCTATTGTTTGTCAATCTTTATTCCACTGTATATTCCCCTCTTGCTCCATAAACTTTTAAGCCTAAATCCTTGAACCTTCGAGCTCAAAAATGGAGTCTTTCGAACAAACCTTGGGTGTAGAGGGATGAAGCAGCAATGAATCTGGTTGGACTATGTACATTTCTTCATCCACGCAAGATGATGGTGCTGGAAACATCAAAGAGAGTGATGAATATGATGACGGAATCAATGATGAAATGGAAAGGCGGGGCATGAAGCCAAAGTAGATATGGAAGAAAGTGATGACTCAATGGTTTCAGATACTTCATCTGTTCCACTTCATTATCATGGAACTAGAGTCCCTAAAAAGGATAGAAAAGATGGTGGAAGGAAATATTCTTGCCGGAAGAATGCGAACGAACTTGAGAAGAAACGTGTCAAACAAGTAATGAAGCTGCTCATTGTATATCAGACTCTTGTCTAGGGAAAACTAGCAATTACTCTTGATATGTTTCCATCAGCTACGAACATGTTCAGCTCAGATTCTTCTAATTGACTATGCATGCAAAAGTAAACTACTCAGGTTATATTTAGCTGACAGAAATAGCCTGTTAGGATCTAAATTGTTAGGAAGTAAGAAACTAATGATATGTCCTTACTAAGGCATGAAGTCAGAATCTAACCCTATAAATTAACAAAAGATGAAAAAAATCTCCATTAGAATATGAGTAAGGATCTTAAACTCATATAACCAATGAAACCAACTCTAATAAGGAAAAGAGAGAAAGGATCTTGTTCTACTCATCCTCACTAACAAAATACTAAGAGAGAATCTTCTAGAAGTATAAAGAATGAAACTTATATTTATTTTGGTAAACATGGTCAATTTTGTGTTTGACTCAGTTAATACGGCTAGAGGCAGCAATACCATTTTGGGTTCACGTTTTAGGACAATGAAAAGAAAAGGGAAGAAAATACACTTCGGTATTGTACCAAAAAAGAAAAAACACTTCAGTAGGGCTCTCCCAATCATTCAAGTGATGAAGCATAATCAATCAGAGTAGTTTTAAAAATAAATTTTAAATTTAAATTAATAATCAGTAGCCTCATTTCCGGGATTTGTAACGGGAAGTTTAATGATCATCAGTATCAGTAATTGATTTAATTAACTGTTTCAGGGCTGCTATAATGCTGGATTGCCGTTGGCAAATTCGAAATGAAATCATAAGGTTTATATGATTCAAAAAAGCACATTATGCGGCGGTCAATTTTGTGTTATTATTGTTCACCTACTATTCAAAACTATATCGCTTTCAGATGCACTAATGATTATTCACCACCATAACGTAGTGTTTCATAAAAGTAGAATTTTGGCAACTTTTAAAGTAATTTGAAGCATTTTAATTGAAATAGAAGACTTCAAAAAGAATTGCAAAATGACACAATCTCAACAAAAACAGACGAAAGAGGATAGGCCAGAAAGGGAGGGTGCATAGATTTGCAGAAGCTGCTACTATATAACCGATTCGATCATTAGAAGTGGCGGATATGAAGACAAGAAAGGAGAGGAAGAGCACCAAATAATATAAAAGCTTCAACGCATAGTGACTAAGTAAACACAGTTGGCTGGGCTGCGGAAATCTTTGCAGATGGAGAAAACGCAACATGAATTGAGACAATTTCAGAAAAGCACAATTTCAGCAGGACCTGCATCGACACACTAAACCAGCCGATAACGTAAAAACCAATCACTTCAAATAAACATCATGAAACAAAGTTTCATCATATAGCAGTTATCTCAAATCTACTGGGAATTTGAGGAGAAAACATTACATTACATTTATTGGGAATTCTGACGGGTTTCAATACCAGTTATCTCAAATTTTCGACTGTTTGGCAATCTTGAACCATTCAGTATGGAAAGAGCCCTCCATGTCAATCCTTTCATATGTATGAGCGCCAAAGTAGTCTCGTTGAGCTTGCACTAAATTAGCCGGCAATCTTTCCCTTCTGTATGTATCAAAATAGGCAAGACTCGCAGACATACCTGGGGTGCTGATGCCAGAGTTGATAGCGAGGCATACAATTCTTCTCCAGGCAGATTGCCTATCAATTATTTCCTTTGCAAACTCAGGATCCACAAGAAGGTTGGCAAGGTTGGGGTTCCTGTCATATGCCTTCTTGATTCTGTCCAAGAATATTGCTCTTATGATGCAACCGCCTTTCCAAATTCTTGCTAGTTCTCCCAGCTTCAAATCCCATCCCTTTTCAATACTCTTTGCACGAATTAAATTCATTCCCTGTGCATAACTACATATTTTAGCGGCATAAAGAGCTTGCCTAACATCATCAATCAACTTTTCCTTGTCTACAGGTTGATCAGTCAAGACATCGCCAAAGCCACCTGATTTGAAGACCTTTGCAGCTTCAACTCTTTCCTCCTTCATTCCACTAAGGAACCTAGCATCCAAAGAGGCTTCAATAGTGGGAGCAGCAACTGATAATTCAGCAGCTTGCTGAACAGTCCACTTACCAGTACCCTTCATGCCAGTTTTGTCAAGAACTTTGTCAACCAAATGTCCATCTCCTTTATCATCCTTAATTCCAAATATGTCTGCAGTAATTTCAATAAGAAAACTCAGAAGTTCTCCCTTGTTCCATTCAGAGAAGACATTATGCAGTTCCTCATTTGACAACTTTCCAACTGACTTCAATACATCATAAGCCTCAGCAATCAGCTGCATGTCACCATATTCAATTCCATTATGGATCATTTTCACGAAATTACCAGATCCACCTTTACCAATATATGTCACACAAGGACCACTGTCAGGAACTTGAGCAGCCACCTTCAGAAGAATGTCTTCTATGTATTTGAAAGCCTCAAAAGAACCACCAGGCATCAAAGAGGGACCGTGTCGAGCACCCTCCTCACCACCTGAAACTCCCATCCCAAGGTAAAGCAAACCCAATTCAGCCATCGCTTTCTCTCTCCTCTCTGTGTTCTCATACCATTCATTACCGCCATCAATTATACAATCACCTTTCTCCATGTACATGGATAGGGTCTTAATGGTCTGGTCAACAGGTGCCCCAGCCTTCACAAGCATGATCAAAACCCTAGGTTTTTGAACGGACTTGACAAAAGATTCAGGGTCATGGAAGCCATATACAGGGAGATTTCCTTCCTGCTTAGCTCGTTCCACAGTCTCGTCAACCTTGGATGTGGTTCGGTTATAGACAGAAATAGGGAAGCCTTTCTCAGCAATATTGAGAGCCAGATTTTGGCCCATCACAGCCAGTCCAGCAAGTCCTATTCTTGTGGGAGGAGTGGCCATAATTTATATCCTGCCCAATATTTGATATCGCATATGAGATAATGAAAATATACAACAAAAATTAAAAACTTGGCAAACACCCTATACTATCATCCAAAGGAAAATGAAATGTGCAAACCAACAGAACTGAAGACGATAAATACTTAATTAAGGGCATCTACCCAATAATTTTACCCCCGGGAAGCGAGATTTTCAAAAAAAAAAAGAAGAAGAAGAGAACTGTAAAACTAGAGGATAGCATAGGTTCTCCGAGTTGCATATGCATAGGAAACATAAGTTACTAAAAAGCCGGATCTATTTGACAACACTTTTAAACTTCCCAAAAGCCCGTTTAATAGTACTTTTCCGCAAAATAAGATAATCTTCTTCACATATTTATCTCGACTTACATAAAAGCCCTCCTCCACCGAGCAAAGACCATGTCTTCTAAGCCAAAAAAATGTAGATGGTGCAATACATTTGCGTGGATATTCAGGAAACAGCCCGATTTCATAATATCTCACCTTATTTCAGACAATGGATGACAGCGGGCAATCCCAGCAAAGCAAAACTAAGCACAATATCTACCGGGTGCGAACAAATATCGCGATGATCAAGGTAAAGAAAAATGTCGCACCGTTTAAATAATATAAAGCTTTAATCAATACAGAAATCAACTAATCCCGGATGAAGCACTAATTGCCTGGACTCTGCGAAAAAGCAGAGTAGAATCTAATCAACGAAAGACCGACAGTAGAGGAAGGACAGTGGACTTTTTCGGCAACAGAACGATCGGCAATTCAGCATAAGAATAGTACCGCAAAAAGGTAGAGTAAAGATTAAAAAGGCAAACCTGAATCCTCGAATCTGTAGGACTGAAAAATGAAGATTGTCGAATTACTGGAAATGAGATCTGGGTAAAGCAGAAAGCAACAGATGAAAAAGGCTGAAAGCAAATGAAGATCGATTGTAAATAATTACAATACAATTTGGGTCACAAGCCAACAGCGCACCACTACCGAACTACCCACCTTCCAGTAGATGGAGGGAATCAAAGAGTCTAAAGATAAGAAATGAAGACACAAAAGAGCACAGCTGCTCAACTAATCGGTAGGTGAAAATGCTTCGATGAATCGAGACCGTTCATTTCACGCAGCAGCCGTAATAAGGACGAGTAGCTCACGTCGATCATGTTCGTGCCTAGGGCGCTTCTAGGTACCTCGATACCTCCCGCTGCAAAGGTTGGGCCGTTGGGGTTGGTTTTGGGTAAAAATATCAAATTCAAACTAAATAAAACCTATTTTGGCAGATCTCTAAACATTCTGAGGGCAATTTGGTTTGGTTTAGTTTTTTCTTTTAATAAAAGGACAAGTTCATTAACTAGGTTTAGCTTGTGGATTTATGCTAAAATTATACCTTTATTGGAAAAGCATTTCTAGTTGTTATCATAACATGGACATAGACTTGTTGTCGTTTTAGATTTAAATTTATATTTTCTTTCATCAAAATGATAATAATATTTTTTAAATAACATGGGTTTATTACGTTTTCTATATCAAAACTTGTCATTACGTGTTATTCAATTATTATGAGATATTTTGATGAGTATATTCATTTCTTGAAATCTCAAAGAGAGATCCCCAGAGAGAAGCAATGTAATAATCTCAATTAAAATCTGTAACACACCTTATTTTCCCTTGTAAACTTTACATTAGATCACTATTGAACCACTTTAAGGCCTTAGATAACTTAAGTTGACCAAAGAAGTGAAAATAAAAATTTCAAAACGGAGTAACTATTCATTTGGTCAATTTCTAGATTTCTGGCTCAACTTTGAAAAATCATAACTAATTCTAGAAAAATTGAAATTGAGTGATTCAAATTTCTATTTGAAGTTTATGAAGTGATCTACAGGAAAAAATACTCATTGGTTCCAAAACTTGCCCCTATGATACAGTTTATTCCGTGAAAATCACTATTCATTTGGTAACTTTCTAGTTTTTCAGATTTATCACACAACTTTGGAAAATCATAACTCCTTATCTACTCATCCAAATTTAATAAACTTTAGCTCATTTTAAAGCTTGGGACGTGTAGTATTTAACTGGAAAGCTTCAAGTCATTTGGAGCTTGTTTACTATTTTTCATCGCTACTCCAAAAACAGGGCAGATTATTGGGTTTTAGAACCCTTCACTTGAGACTTTAGCTTTCTTTAAAAATAGCATTTAAGCCCTTACTCATGCATGCATCATCATATATCCACTTACTAACCAAGTAAAGGTTTACAATTACATAACTATAACAATCCTCAACATAACTTCAAACATAATTCATAATTTCTCCAAGCAAGCTCATAATATCATGCCATCTTCAATCACTATAAACCTTGATCTTACCCTTACTTACGCTTGTACCTAAAATGGTTGGTTGGGGAGGGTCAAATTTCAAGGAAATCCTAGTAGCAAACACTCTAATAATACATCTATGTGCATGATTATTAATATAATCAAGTATGCCATGTAACAAGAACAATCAATCAAGTTTCCAAGTCAAGAGAATAATTGTATAACAACCATCATGCTTTCATACAACTAAAGTTTCACAATTTCAATGGCTACAACCACACAACAAACATGGCAATTAACACACATATATAATCAATGCAAAGTAGATGCCAAAGTTAGGAGTGTTGCTACCTTGTCCTTTTAATTCCCCTTGAACTTGAAGCTCTCTTGTTAATTATATTTTCCAACAATTTCTTTGGTATTTAATCTTCCTAAATATTACACAAGAACATAATCATCAAGCTCAAATCAATAACTTTGCAAGAAAACCATAAAAACGCAATATTCTTCCTCTTGCATTCTTACACTCCCTAGAAGTCGAAAACTTACTTAAATGATTTTCAATGCTTCCCAAAACTTTTCCTCACTTATACCCTACACAAATTTGCCTTCTAAACTCAATGGAAGCATCAAAATCATCAAAATACAACTCCTTCCACAACTTCCAGCACTGACCGAAAAAAGAACACAAGCACACACTTGTGATTTGCAAACTTTCTTCACATATAATGACATATTCTTGATCTCAAAACACTTCTCATGCATTATTTAACTTGAAAACAACTCTTCCTCATCAAATATAAAATTGGATAGCACCTCCCCTTAAGGGTTAAGATTCCAAAAATTCATACAAACAACAAACCCAAACAATATATACATCAATCTACTCCTCATCATGCAATGAGTTTTTTGCAACCTTTAGTTTCCTCTAAATCCCTCTCTTTTCCATTTTTCCTCTCATGAACCCTAACTTTGATTCTTGAAAAAGAGAGATTTAATTAAGAAATTAATCTGATAGAAGTGTAGAGGAGGTTGCAAAGATCAAGAATATGTATAGGATCAAGTAGTAAAGCTTCTTACCTTACGTTTTTGTGAAGCTTTCCTCTTCTTCTTGAGCTTGAGAATGGTGTCTTCTTTCATCCATGGAGCTGCCAAAATGATGCCACAAATGGAGGAAGAAGAGACAGATTTTTAACTTCTCTTCATAAACACTTGGATGGTTGAGATTTAAATTTAATAAGCAAGTTTAATCTAATGGTCCATATTCATCCACCACACCAACACTTGCTCTCTTCTTATTGCTGTTCATAAAGGTGTCATAATGGGTTGCACATGGGTGTAAAAAACTGGTTGGAAACTTGGTTACTTCAACCAAACCAATTACCATTCGGTTACTTCCATTGATTACGCTTTTTACCGGTAAACATAACTTTATTTCGGTAAATTTTTTTTTTTTGCTTTTCTGGAGATATTTTATTCCTCTTTTAATCTCCATAATTCATTTACTAACATGACAAAATATTTCTTCAAAAATACCTCTGACTTTCATCCAAAAATAACAGGGAAATTTTATCCTGTTGAAAATTCCTGAAAACGTATTTCCAACGGGCAAATAACTTTTACGGCATTAAAAATTTCTATAATTTTCATTGATACTCTAGCCTTTTTCCTATTCCCAAATTGCCCTCCAAAATTTCCGTAATTAATTTTTAAAGAAAATCCCATTTTCAATATTTTTGGGTTTTTTCCCTCCATTATGGGAATTCGCCTTAATCATATATTGGACAATAATTTTATTGATTACTATAAAATTTACTTTATTTTTCTATGCACTGAACTCAACTGATTAAAGTCTCCTAATACCTCAAATAATTATTTTCGGCCATTAAATCTTCAAAATTTTATAAATAAAATTATATGCCGATTTTCAGCAATCTGTCGAATCTCTGTTAATCAGTGAGTTCTGCTCTATCTTTTGGGCATCTGTGACTTTTTCTGATATTTTGGTCAATTGTTGACTTTGACTTTGACCAAAGTTTCGTTACACTATCTAACTTTTTCGTAATTCTCATTTTTCCCTTGACTTTTTCGCCCTTGATATTTTGGTTTAATGACACCTAGGTCATTCCCAGGAGGTCACCCATCATGACATTACTCCAGGTCGAGCACGCTTAACTGTGGAGTTCTCATAAAATTTCTCCCGCTGAGCCAAGTCTGACTTTGGGTTATTTAGCCCATCAGCATCAACTATTTCCTTGCTTTCTATCTGTGGGCTCAAACTCAACTTTTGACTACCGGTTTGACCCCTTTTTATCTAATGACCATATTGCCCTTGATCTTTGTACTTAATGACATTTTACATCCTTGTCTTATATTCTTTGTAATTTCAAAGCCTTATGACTAAATTGACCAATGTCTCTTTGGTCCATTAACATATTCTCTTTCTATACTTTTATTTCTAGACCTTATCGCATCTCATAACTACTGGTTTGACCTCTATTTCAATATACAGAAAATGCTGGATATTACAAAATCACTCTTAATAATTTCATTTCTCTATTTCATGAACCATCAATCAAGATATTTTATTTCCATTATACATGCATCCAACACTTTTCCCCATTTCCATTCGAAATATTCTCATTTTTAAGAGGGGCCTCGATCCTTACAACTGTAATTTTAATATTTCCATTTTCATTTGAAACATTCCCTTTTCTAAGAGGGGCCTTAATCCTTACAAGTTACAACTATAAATTTTATATACAATCTAGACAGTGCTCAGAGACCGAGTCTCAACATGAGTTTGAAGTAACTTTTTTGAAGTGATTTTATAGTATCCAAAACAATATGAAAAAAGTTTTACTTCAATTTATAAAAAAAATGTTGTTTTAAGTGTTTTTGGGAATTTCAGCACTTACTCTGGTAAAAAAACCAATCATAGGCCACCCCCAAAAATATAGAGAATGCTGTACCATACATTTTGATTAGTTTTTCCCCTTTTCAAGCAAATCCGAATTCATTGACATGTCATTAAAAAGAAAATTGTCGACGAAACAATTTACTCAAAGGTAGTTTTATCTTAACGGCGCTAGTTAAAATAGCGGAAATACTATAGAACAGACGAGCTCAAATCAATCCTTCTCATGAACATCCGGTAAGTCAACATAGAAGACATCTGTATATAGACAAAAAAGAAGCCAAAACCACTTATCCTGTAGAAATGCTAACATTTTATTCTTAACAGATACACCATCATGGCAAAGTTTAGACGATGCACGCTTCCAAAAGGCCTTCTCGTATGGCTTGTAACTTTATCAACAATGGGCACAAACTAATGATACATTCAGAAGCAAACAAGAATGCCCATGTTGGAGGAGTATTTGAAATAAAAAAAAGGGTAAAGAGTTGAGCTTTGTCATCAGCAGATAAAGAAATACTAAAGGGGCTCAAATAAAAAGAATAATACTACGTCTACATTTTCCAATCCAATTTTTCATACTGCAAGCTTATCACCTGAGGATTAAAATCACCAAAATCATCAGATGGGCATCAACACAGAACTTTGCTCTGAAGGATGTTGACATGAGATCCAAAATTCAGAAGGAACACAGTAAAGAGTCGTGGATACTTCAAGCATCTGGTTAACTCAACTAGAGGCCAAAATTGCACATCTGTACAAATTCCATATCATTGTCCACGTACTTGGTCCAAAGATTTTTATATTGGTTCAGAGCAATGTCAAGCCAAGGTTTCATGTTTCCGCTGTAATGAATGACGGCAGCATTGTTGATCTCATCCATGCTAATACTGGGATTGTATCCTAGCCCAAGCACATGCCAGGATTTGTCCAGCGACTTGGTTTTGGCGTAGAAGGTAATCAGACCAGGTGGAAGCATCCCCAATTTCCACAAAGTTCGGTCTTCATTCTAATACAAGAATCCATGGGAAAAAGAATTCAGCAATTTAAATTGCCAAAACAAAAAGAATTTAGTCATTTAAGCTTCAGACCAAACAATTAACTATAACAATAATGCACGAAGGACAGCTAAAGCATTAATCAGGTGACTTTCTTTTAGCAAATTCTAAGGTCTGGCAACGCCATTTCCTAGTGCTAGAAGAAAAGGAAAACCAGAAATTGACAATTTGACATTATATTCAGGCATAAATTTATCAGTACTCATGAATTAAAAGATTTACCATTTTCTGCCAGTAATGGTATTGCTCTGTGCATGTTTCACTCCTCCAAGCATCAAGATCAAACATATTCATTCCATAAGCCCAAGCGCAGGCTCTTGGATTGAATCTCTCCTTGATTAAGGGATGAGAAAAATTCAAGTATTGAGCATATCTGTGGAAGGGGCCAAAGCAGGTCTCCACAGCACCATTCACCTTACCATCCAAATCAATCTTCCACAAACCTGTCAAGTCTTTCTGGACCACAACATCATCATCCAATAATAAGATTTTATGCAATTTAGGGTACATCTCTGGCAAATAGAATCGTAGGTGACTCAACAAGGACATGTGTTTAGATCTCAACAGAGCATCTTCTGTTATGTTCTCAGCCCGATTCTCCAACTCCTGCAATTTTGCTGACTCATATTGCCTCAACACTGGGACATATGATGAATTTAAGAATGTGTATTCTTCTACTGCCTTGACTTCCAAATGTGCACCCCCTTCAACTGGCCTCATCTTGAACCAAACCTTCATGGCAGCAACATTCATTCTGTCTGTGACCACATGAAAAACATGCTTCCATGGTTCTGCTGCATTCTTTACCACAGATCTCACCACCACCGATACAGCTATCACATTATTCGAAAATATTGCATAATGGTACAAACTGGGGTCTTCAAACTCTGGCTCAGGTTCCTCGTCCCTATATTTCTCTGGATTTAAGATCCTCTCTCCCATTAGCCTCATTGCCAAACAATGCAAGCTCTTAGGAACTGATCTGGCAGCAATTAAGCTTGCTAATGCCCCATTCTTCTTTGCCTTTGTAAGAGACTCATTAACGGCAAATATTGTATCCTTCAACTTCTGAATCTTTAATTGATTGTCGTAATTCTCTTTCGCCTCTCCCATTATTAATCTTGCAATTTTTACTCTATCCTTAACCTCTTTCTCGAACTGCTTCAGAACGTCCTCATCAACAGGACCATCCGACTCAAACAGAGATGCTCGGTATGTTGGCCTTAGCGAAATATCCGAAAAATTTTGTGCCAATTCATCAAACATCCTCAACTGCCTAGAAATTTCAAGCTTAAGCTTCCTCGCGTACGCGGCATAGGCATTCACA
Source organism: Vachellia pachyceras (assembly GCA_025593235.1). NCBI lineage: Eukaryota > Viridiplantae > Streptophyta > Magnoliopsida > Fabales > Fabaceae > Vachellia > Vachellia pachyceras. Next base: position 5,100 of record JANTPZ010078097.1, on the reverse strand, counting down.
AGTGTAATGTGATCGTTAGCTTGTCTATATATCAAATCCAATCGTGTCCTAAGAGGATCAGATTTTAAGGCCAAAAAGGTCCGATGCACGTAGGCATTACCCGTTGTAGGAAGCGCCTGAAGGAAAAATAAAAACCGTTACACGAGATTCGTTCAGATAGTCCAATTACAAATGTCGGTTGTGCTCAACAGTAAGATTATAATAACAAGTCATTCCAAATTGAGCAACTACAAACTAGATTTCAATTAGAATAGAAAGAATACGAATCAATGATGAAATGCAGAAACTGAGGAACTTACAGAGTCATCCTGCGGTGTGGAAGGATTGGTACTCAAGAGGACGGTAAGCGTTGCGACAAAGATGAGGGTGAAGATAGCAGAGACGAAGACCCGGTAGGAGAAGAAGCTACGGAGGCTGAATCCACCCAGGCCTGATCCTCGGCCTCCTCTGACGGCAACCGCCATTGGATCGAAGATATATCCGAGTGCAAATCAGAACTCAAATGGGGCGTCGATGTTGAGCTCCAAAGGGCGGCAGGAGCCAATTGTAGCAACGGGTTCTTCTTCGCCGACTGAGGAGAAGGCGAAGGGCAAGTGAGAGAAAGAGAGGGGATATCAGATCCAATCCAAAGGGCAGAGAAAATTGAATCTTGAACGCGCAAGGAGAGAAATCCGCGTCGGAATGGTTATAAAAAAGATAGTGGACTTGGGGTGGCAATCGGAGACTAAATTATAGAAAAAATTGAAGTTTTTGATCTGTAAAAGGTTTGGGGTAATGGTAATGGTAATGGTGTTGGCATCAAGGAGCAAGGAAAGCGAAACAAGATGCGGATTTGACTCAGATTATTTTCATTACTATTATTATAGGCACTGGACTTGCAGGAGCGTCTCCAGAGAAATGAAATGAAAATGTTGATGCAAATCTCTGTTGCTTAATTTCCTGCGACTGGGTATTCACTCACTCACTCACTCACTCACACTTTGCCTCAATCCAAGGAAACCCAATCTTCTTCACTTCTATTCAATTGATTGGTTGGTTCAAATTTCAATTTTTTTTTTTGAAAAAATCTGTTTTGTCCATTAATAAACTTTTGTTTCTTTCTTTTATTTTTAACCCTTTTGATATAAATAAAATAGTAGGACGTGGATGTGATATTTATGCGTTATGGCCTGTTTTTTTATACCGCTGTCCATAAAATTATTTAAATTAAATTAATTTTAAATTCCTTACATGAAACTGACTTACACCCATTCAACTATCTAACTTATTAGTCATATATATTTAGTTCAATATTTACTTATTTAGAGATAAGATTAGATATTAGATATATATATTATATAATTGAGCCTTCCAAAATGGTTTGGTGCATAGGCACCTGAGCTATGGGAAAAAACCCAAAAAAACTGCCAGAATACCATGTATCAAACTCTGAGGATTTATTTATAATTTTTTTATTTTTCTTAATTAATCTGAACAGTAAGTAACTAAATATACATTAAGAGCGATATGAAATAATAACACACGTCTTGGATTAAAAAAATTGTTAGATTTCATGTTGTTTGCTCAGTTTCATGCCCAACAAAAAGAATAGCATACCCTAAAAGGCACATTTTAAATAGTTACGTTAATGATTTAATATATAGTATTAAAATTTATCATCAATATCGGAAAGTCATTATAATTAACCAAGCTTTATATTATTAATACTAAAATATGGCAGCTTAAAACTCAGTCCAAATCTCACATTACATTTTCTTTTGCAGAAAAAATACTGCCCAAACCAGAATTGGGGTTTGCAAATAGGTACGGGTCGAGACTTGTGGAAGATGGGCTGAGCTCTGATTACTAGTGTGAACGGATTTCTGGAGTGTATGCTCATTATTCATCATCCTTTTCTTAAGGAAAACGTAAAATAAAGAAGTCACACATACATGATATCCTGAATAAAACCAATAGTGACATAATTGAAATTGGTTCAAATCATTATAGATAGTATGCTGATTAGTCACGATGTCTCTGATCAATTTGAAAGCTCACCCAATTGATATTCGTTAAATCCAAGTCCAGTATGCATGCTTGAAATTGTCAAATGTTGATTTTCAGATAGAATTAAATCAATATCAACGTATATATCTATAAGTAATATAAAATTAATTACATTATTCATGTGTCATGAGCTCGAAAACATTCTCATCAGCTCTCTGCACATCCTCCACCGTGTTTAATTAATTTCCTTCTGTAAACAATGGAGAATTATTGGAATTGGATGGTGACGCGGGTGCTATATATGGTTCTCATGTCACTCTTAGTTTCTTTCTTTCTTTGGAAAAATATTCATTCTGAAACTTAAAGAGTATCGTTTCAATAATGTCTTCTTCACGTTGACATTATTATTGCCTCTCTACGTCAGTCGTTTGAGGTTTTTACTAAAACTGTGCTTTCATGTTACAGCACAACGTCGACATGTTGGGCTTTCGAATATACAACAGATCGAACACACACACACACACTACCTATATCTTTCTGTCAAATCTCCATGTGTGTCTGTGTGTGTTTAAGAATCCGAGTTATTAGGAAGATCGACTTCGATAATCTACACAGTTGTAAGCAGTAACTCCTTCCTTTGCCAGCTGATGCGTTGTGATCTGGCTCTCACATATATCACTTGGGTTTTTGTGATGGGAGCATCTATTTATGTATGGATTTGATCCGCCCATATATATTATTTTCAATGATGATAATGATGATATATATATATGATCGTAATCTTGTGGGCCAAATTAAAAGAAAACTTCATCTTGGTTGATTTTTTACCAAATATGTTCTGTCCATTAATAACTTCATCGGATCTCTTATTAAAACACCCATTCCATAAATCATCATACTAATCAAAAAATTGGCTTACTATATATATATATATATATATATGTTGAAAGTATTGAAATTAAGAATAGATTGAGAAATTGAATGTATTATTACAAACCCATGTGAGTACAACATTTATCTACCCTCTTTTGAGGGTGATGAACTAACCCCATTTTAGAGACTCTTGAAGTGAGAGATCCAAGTTATCCTCCCATTCTCTATGCATTGGTGGGGATTCTTGATCCTCTCACTCTTTGGTGATGATTATACAATCTCACACTCAAACCAATTTACTATGACCCTTTATATAGACTTTTGGGTCATTAACTAACTAAGTGATTAACACTAACCACTTTACTTAACTCATACTTTCAACACCCTCGCTCAAGTTGACACCCCTTAACTCTATGTGCTCAACTTGCCAATACAAAAATTACAAGGAAGTGAAGTGAGTTAAACTATACAATTTTGATCCACATAACAATACTAACATTTCTTCGTAATCTTTTCTCAATAACGAACAGTTCCTTTGCTGCTTCTCTGGACTTCAAAATAAGGACCATATGCATTTCAAATCCTTTTATCAAAACCTGGAATGTGCAACTCATCTCCTGCTTATCTTCAATTTCAGCAGGGGTGACCCCTTGAGCCTCCAATTCTTGCTCTGGAGTTTTCATAACAAGAGTAATCTCTTTCATGGTTTTTTATGAAATCGACGGTCTGCGCTTGCATCGCTTCCATAAACCATCTTCGGTCCTCCTCATTCAAATTGCCAGTGGGTCGAGATCCATCGAAATGAGCGAGACTCCATTTCAGCAAACCTTCCAAGTTGGGTCCGTCTTTGGCCTACTCCAACAAAAAGATCTTCAATATGGCTTGGAGATTACAGCCACAGGAACATGGAAGATGTAAGATGCTAAGAATTTTATTAGGGCTGAGAGAGAGTCACAGGCAACTACTAAATCAGCTGATTCTCTCCTGCATCCAGATTGCAGAAATAGATCATGTCAAACAAATTGTGTCAAGCTCTTGTAACTTTTATTCGCCCGCCTTTATGAACACACACAAACCAAGAACATCTCTCCAACACAACATTGTCAAACTTATTGATGTGCAAGACCCTGAACAACCTCAAAATGGGCACTCTATAAGGTAGGAGGGATCCATATATAACAGTGTGTTTGAACATAGCCTACTTTTTCCAGCAACTCATATGCTCGGACTAAATGTTGCTTATCTCCTCTTATTGTGTCGAGAATTAGACGCTCATAAGCCTCTGGAATGGTGACATCTTGATAGCGTTGTCTGTACGACAAGTCTAGTTCACTTTGCACTGTTGACATCTCCAATCCTGGCTGCTTGACCGTAAGCTTCTTGTATGTTAGTCTTTAAAAAGTGAGAGAATGAAACTAAGACAGCCAAGCGATTCATCAATGACACTATTAGGAATGACTTCCACAGAAAGTTCTTGCAAAAATACATGAAGTAAATCATCAAGGCAACGGCCATGGAGTAGTATAGTTTCAATAGTGAAAACTCAAAGATTCCAATGACTCCGTCTCCACCAATTCCAAGATTGGCCTTTTTTTTTTGCAATAACTTCACCTCAAGATCTTTCTTTGCTTCTTGATTTTTTTTTGCCTTTTTCAAGTTCCCTTTCTTTTTTTTATTGGAACTTCCACAGTTGCGACTTGCCCGAAACTCTTCAACCTTGCGATGAATCCTTTGTCGTAGCTCTTCATACGTCACAGACCGATCATCATCTTCAAGACTTGATGTTAAATGATTCGCATCCATTTGCTCACCATTGCCCTCGTTCAATTTTTCTCTGTCCAAGCTTTGTTTAAGCAGGTCAAGCGTTATTGCATTGGGCTTATCTGGGTCCAAACATTCTCTTCGAGACTTCTTAATATTTTTCTTTGTCCCTTTCTTAGCTGCAGCCTTTTTAGCCTTGCTCAGACCTTGTCAAAGAAGAGTATGTGCTGCTGAATAATAGACTCCAAATCTTGATCTGCATTGGTCTCCTCCACGGACTCTTGTTTCAATGCTACTGCATTCTTGATAATCTTGGACTGAGATGCGCCTTCTCTTGCTGGCTTCTTCACTCGTCTCAGGAGGAGGATCATCCTTTGGGAACTTTCAGTTTTCCATGAGGAAGTAAAAGGTTCGTCTCTCCCCAGATTCTGTGGCATTTCTTGTTTTCACAATTAACAAGATTATATATCATCGACTGTG
>JANTPZ010078095.1:600-11072 GCA_025593235.1 Vachellia pachyceras | reverse complement strand
TTCGTCTAGCCAGAGCACCAAGACAGAAATTTTCTACTCTTTCCCTACCTTCACCATCCCTCAAGACAGAGAAATTTCCCACACTCATCTCAATGCACTTGATCCTTTTCAGGTAATTAATCTATCAGCCTCCATTAGCATTGTTCTTCTTCTTTTGAATGAACCCAAATGATTAATTGATTGTATTGGTAATGAATGTAGAGTTTGAGGATGCAGGAGAAGGCAAAGCGATCAGAGGAGCAGCGAGAGATGAAAAATGAGAGCTGTGGGAAGGAGAAAGAGGAAAAGAACAGAGGGAAGAGAAATGGAAGGAAAAGCAAAGGAGCAAAGAGACGATCACTGACTTCTTCACCTTGGCCACATTTCAAGCTCTTAGGCTGCTAAATTATTCAAGCCTCTTTGAATATTTTCTCAGCCTTTACTTCTCTGGACATTTACATGTGATGCATGCGCACTGGTCTTTAGACCCTACCAAGCTCTATTTTATCGTAACATTATGTTCTTCTGATTAGACTATTTATTGTTTTAGGTAGGCATCTTAATGATTCAAATTATTATTTTCATGCATCTCATTTCAGGCTGACTGGCAACTCAATTACTCTTTCTTAATTTTTGGTGTTCTATTGTCTGCCTTCTTTCTGTGCGGCTAATGATTCCATTAATTTAACTCATTGATAAGTGATCTATTTGTTGTATACGAGTTTGGAGGCTTGTTCTGAACCAAGTGAGGCAAGGCCCATTAACCCAACCAACTTAAACTATTTTAATGTAAACATATATTGGGTTCGTTTGGAAAAGCGGTGGAGAAGTGCTTTTACCATTTACGAGGCAAATGTGTGAAGGAGATTATCTCATTTTACAGAAAAACTTTGTTAAACATACTTTTAGAGTGTTAAATCGCTTTGCCAAACACCCAAATGTCAAACGACTCTGACTTAGAGATCAAACCAAATAGGCAAATACCATGTCGAAAACCAACCAAACTCACGACACAAGTTAGCTGGTTTTTACATATTTTTTTTCCAAAATTGCCCCTGTTTAATCCTCAAAATCTCCTTCCGCGTGACTCGCATCGATCACTTCTTCCTCGCTCTCTCCCTGTAGACAATGGAGAAAGGCGAAAGCTTCACGTCTAAGGTGGACTCCGAAATAAATAACCCGACGCAACACCACCTCACTGCTCCATCCGGCTTGACCAACGACGAGTTCGAAGGCCTGAAGCGGTCGCTGACGGAGCACCACACCAACACGTTGGGCCCGACCAATGCTCATCGTTGCTGGCGCAGCGAATCCATGCTCCAATGGAGACGCGGTGTGGTCGGTGGTGCGGCGTTTCGACAAGCCTCAGGTCTATAAACACTTCATCAAGAGCTGCGCGCTCAAAGAAGGATTGAGAGTGACCGTTGGTTGCACCAGAGACGTGAATGTGATATCAAGTTTACCGGCAGCAACCAGCACGGAGAGGCTGGACATACTGAACGATGATCGACACGTCATCGGTTTCAGCATCATCGGAGGGGAGCAGAGGCTGAGGCATTACAGGTCGGTGACGACTGTGCACGGATTCGAGGGCGACGGCAAGATCTGGACCGTTCTGGAATCTTACATAGTAGATGTACCAGAAGGCAACACGAAGGAGGACACGCGTCTGTTCGCCGATACCGTCGTGAAGATGAATCTGCAGAAGCTGGCGTCCGTCACGGTGACGATAAGTAGAGTCAAAGCTCAAGAATCAAATGAAAATACAAGAAACAGCATTCACGAGGTAATATAGTATTTAGATATTCGTTTTTGTCTGAGTCGCGATTTAACCGCGAACTATAAAGAAGAATACGCGAAAAATACTTTTAGCAGACAACCCTTTCTTATCTCACCGACTCGCCGCATAATAGTGAGTTGTATTTATATAATCTATCAGGAATCAAACAAAATTGTGTTCCAATAAAATCAGATCAAAGCAGAAAAATTAAAATCAATGCCTGTTAGGTCCACCGGAAAGCGTTTACTGTGATATAAATCAAAATTCGAATCCATTATGTGTGCACATATTATTGTCAACTGTACTTCAAACGGGATAAATGTTTTATATTTAAGTGATTGTACCTCTTTTCACTAGGATAAATGTTTGTTGGTGTAGATGAGTATGTTCTTGTCAACTTACATGTCTACTAATTGGTGCTATCCTATCAATAAAATTCAATCTTTTAAATTCACCTAACCATTTATTTGAATATGGTTATAAGCCTGTATCCATACGCAAATACAAGACAGAACAAGTATTTTAAAAGTAATACAAGAATATTCTGGAAAAACAACCAAAATTATTGAGTTTTGTTTATAAGCTCTTGAATTGCTTATAAATATTTTGAAGAAAGGAATTAATGATATGAAAGTTAGAATACATTGTACATCAATTCCATTTTGAAATAATATATGCGTGCGACACATCACAAAACGATAGTGTGTAATGGTATATATTTCCACCATATTCGTTTCTTAAAAACATTTTATGCAGCTATGTAATTGTTCCTAATTTCAGAAAGATTTGTATTGGTGACATAACTGTAATAAACTCCCAATTTGGCATTAAGTTACGCTTTATCCGATGCTTAATGCCCATAATGAGAAATATACAACGCCGAAATTTAACGTATATTTTAAAACACTCAAATATATTATTATAATATATTAGTTCATAAGTTATAAAAGTTAATTTAAACAAAAATAATAAATATTTTAATTAATAAATTTTTTTAATCTCTAAAATATCAATTAACTCTCACGCTTACAACATGACGTAGTAGTATTTATGATATTAGTAATAATAGTATCGATGGTTTTGGTGATGCACTATGAAACAGGAAAGAGGAAACAAATATACGACAGAGCAGTGCCATCGACAGAGTGCAGATACACGAATTCAGAGAGCCCCACATATTAATAAAGTGAATCGCTCAGTCGAAATATCCGTAATTAATGCTGATGCAGAGATCCATATCCATTATTCAGCATTAGGTACAATGAAAATGAACCAGCATGATTATACTCACAACACAAGGTGTTATGTCCAAAACGGCAAAAACTCACATAACATTCCTATACATTCAATTGTAAGAAAAGTATAATTGAGAGAACAACTGTACCAAGCCTGTACCTACATCAAAACGTCCTCTAAAAACAGACTGGCATTCTTAGAAACCATGGTAACGTTTCTTTATTGATATTATTACCATCACTTTCATTGCCATTAATGTTGAATTTAGGCACTATAGTAATTTTCCAAATCTTTATTGATCATGATTTAACGAATATAACAGGACAACTGTATATAATTGTTCCCAACAGGGTCTTACAAGACACATCCAAGGCAATTAATAACTGCCCGTTTGTGATGATGTTATTAAAACACGTTTACACAAATTGAAATAACTGCTCTCACAACTTTCCTCGTAAACTACATCAACTTTAAAAAATTAGCAATGGGCATAGACCCAGTACTATTACTAAACATGGGCATATCGTAATGGCATCATGACAGAAAACCAAATCAATCAAACCAGCCACTAGACCAAATAAGGAAATGCTTGAGGCAAAAACTTGTGCAAATGAGAAAGCAAATATCGTTTTGAGCATATGACATGGTAATGAGCAAAATATCATTTAAAAACGCCCTCCATGGGAAAGACAAAATGAAACAAAATGTAAACTTTAAAATGTCTTCCATTATACCATAAAAAAGAACTTTATCCAGTCTACATAACAAATATCGTCTGTTATCTTACTTCCTTTCATTTTACAGTTCAGTCCCATGTAGCCCGTCCAATTGTCCAATCCAGTTGTCTGTTCTTCAATATATAAGTTAAAGTAAAACTTGCCAAAGTACAAGGGGCTTGCAGTCAGCCAGTCTAGTTATCAACAAAAGAGAAATGAAAAGAGAACACAAGAAAAAACAATAAAGACCTTACACAACCTATTGTACATTACATGCCATGAGCAAAAGCTCCTGCTAAATCAAGATTAGTCCAGTTGGAACAAAGCATTCCCCACGAAGCATCAATATGAAAAAACTAATGATCTCTCCACCTAGGACTTGAGATAGGGAAAAAACCTGATGGAGACAATGGAAATGAAAGGCCCGGAGAAAGTGGAGGTTGAGGCCCTGGGCCTAAAATTCCTGACTGTGCCATCGGTGAGAATGGAAAGTTGGGTGCAAGAGGAGATGGAAACGGCATTCCAGGTGACAAAAGTGGATAAGATGACCGTGGGGATAGCATGTTCAAGAAACCAGTTGGAGATGGCAAGAGGAACTGGGAGGTTGGAGAAGGTAAAGGTGGAGGTCCATTTGGCTGTGGGGAAGGAATATTTGATGGCATAGGTGGATTAGCGGCATTCATGGGTGGAAAAGGACCATTTAATCTAGGAGAAGGAAGCATAGGCACAGAAGGATTAGGAAGTAAAGCAGATGGATGTGGTCGGGGCTGAAAATGGCCAGGCCCTTGTAACTGAGGGTTTGGCTGTGGTTGAGATTGAGCTTGGCCAACCTTCGGACTTGGATCCAACATTGAACTTTGAAGGTAGCGCATATAAGCTGAGATGGGTGACTCAGTGGGATTAGACCAAATCATGTCCCCTGGAGTTAATGGATGCATAGGAGTTGGGGATGGTTGCACAAATTGAGCAGGCCTATGCAAGTTATTATTATAGGGAACAGGTGGAGGGGCTGCAGTCGGTGGCATTGGAACAGGCATGGGGTGCCTGTTGATGGGTGTTAATGGAGGAGGTCTTATTCTCTGCAACCGATTGCTCTGTGGTTTTGGTGGATGGTGAGGAGGTCTCGGAGGAGGATCCTGTGAGCGTGAAGGCGATCCAGTAAGCTGCTGGACAATGTCTCGGAAATCGTTCTTACTTATGTTGTATACCTGAGGTTGAGGCTGTTGCCTAGAAGCATTATTAGAAAAATTAGGCTGGTGTAGTGGGCTCTTCCTAATATTTTTTCCCATTTTGTTCACACCCAAATTATCACCCTGCCTGTTTTTGGAGTTATCCATTTTTACACAACCCGCACTTGCACCAACAAGGAACCACTACTAGTTTTCTTCTTCCACTAAGTAAAACCAATGCATAAACTTCGGAAGATGCCCAAAAATCGGAGCTCAAACACTCTCCAAATCAATATCTTTCGAAGCAACCAAAAGAACTGTAGAACTTCAAACTCTGATGCACACTCACTTCACCAAACTCAAGCCCTAAGCTAAGCATTCCTGAATTCATTCTAAGGGTTTTCTGATTTCAATTTGAATTCCGTTCCTGTCCTTTAAAACACCTACACGCAACATACAGACACAGCCCCAAAATTAACCCAAGATCCGAGGTTCTCTAGAAGCAGAAAACATACCCGTATTCGAGCTTAACCCAATCCAAAAGAACCCAGAAAGGCAGAAGGAATCCCCTTTAAAGATCTGCCGTATACCCAACACGACCCCAAGCGAGAACCGAAACCCGGAATTCCCTGCAGTGAGAAAAGCTAAAAAAGGGGACAAGGATAAAACGTGAAACAAACCAAAACCTCGGCGCCGAGTGAGTTGAGAAGAGAGGATTTATGTGAGCCCAATTGGATCTCGGATATTGTACGAGAGAGAGAGAAGAAAAGAAAACCCTAAGCCAAAGTGGTAAAGACATCAAGTTGAGAATTGGTCAAAGTAGAGATGAGTGAAAATGGAAAAAAGGATTTTAAGTTTTTAGGGGCGGGCTATGGTCAATGAGTGGTCCATGGGGTGGGATTTGGGAAGAAACGAGGCAGAACCTGAGCGTCCAATACAAACAACTCCTTCGCAAAGCTTCGGCTGTGGAAGCGAAAGTTTTTTTTTTTATATTCATTGTCTGCCCCAGACTAATCTATACTCCCGCGAGGAGACCTTACAGTGGTAGCGAGGTACCAATGGGACAACATCTTTGAAGTCACTCCTCAGGGTTCAAACCCTCACCCCGAAGAATATTGATAGCAGCTCTTGCCAACCCTACCAAAAGCCCGACGATAGGAGGGAAAGTTGATTCCAACTACAATTGCGAGGCTGCGAGCCTGTGTTGTCATGCCCAAAGTCAAACATTACAGAATCATGATTCGTCAATGGTCATCGCTGCATTTCCGTTATATTTATTATTATTTTTTTGAATTTTTAAGTTAGAATAATAAGAGGGACCGTCGGCCCTTTCTGAATTGAGTCTGAAGTCGCCACTTCATTACAGTGACCACCAGAGAGTCCCATGTTTCTAGAAGATGACCAAGTCCAACTCTGGATCCCAATCCCATCTTGGGCCTATCATAATACGGACTTGGGTCAGCCCAAAGTTTTATTTCGAATTGACGAAATAAGGTTGGGCAAAGAAAATCAGACACACTACTCAACTTACGGATCACATGGCTGGTTGGCAAAAAAATAAAATAAGAAGAATATGTCGTGTAAAAAAGTTTATAAAGTTTTTTGTTCAAAAAAAGTTTATAATGACGTAGGCAAAGTCATTGTTTATTGCAAGAAAATATGGTCGATTTCAGTTGAAGCTTTGGGCAATATAATATTTCACACGAGAATGCGTGTCCAAATTATGGACCTAACTAAGTTGCGGCTTGAATTTTTTGGCAATGGAAATAACAACGTTTGGAGATGAGGTCAAAAAAAATTTGGAAATTTGGAGATGACAATAATAGTTTGACGAAGATGACGTGTCAAAGAACAGTCAAATTTGTATTGAGTTCCCATGAATATAAACAAAAAGAGACAACTGTGGGGTGAGAGAGGCTCGAACTCTCGACCTCAGGATTACTCAGAAGCTATGAGACCTACGCGCTAGCCAACTGCGCCATCACCCCAACTGTGCTGTCGTTTGTCAGAAAATTAAGTTATATCTTGTCTCTGATATTGGCTTGATTCGGCCATCAATGGAGGTACCTCAGGCATTGAGGGAGTAATATGTGTATTTCGCTATATTTTTTTTTTACCAAGGTGTTTTCGCGATATTATTATATCTCTCACAGGATATTCTCGTAGAGAAGAAATCTGGGCGGTCACGTAACTCCAGTCATTTCATATATATATATATAATGGTTTCACAAATGACGAGATTGGGATCTCTTGAATGCCTCTGGAGAAGCTAGCTGCTATTTTAAAGTAGTTCATATCAATCCTTCCTGGCATGCGGCTTTAACTAAGCGAACAGCGTTTTATTTTATTCTTTTCTTTTGATACGATCAACACATGATAAGGAGTCGGGTAATATATCCATTTCTTTGTAATTAGAGTTATCATCTACATTATTTGTGCCAAACAAACGCGCGCTATATATATATATATATATATGTGCATTGAGAGCATTCTGATTGATTCGCAGAATAATTCATTGAAGAAAAATTTTAAGCAAGAAAATTAAAGAATCTAATAGACGATGATTCCAGAAAAAGGGCGAGCGCCTTGATATGATATATATCAGGCTCTCTTGAAACATCAGGTTATAGTGTAAACCTTATTCTCTTGTGCTCTTATAAAAATATATCCCTAAAAAATGAATTCAATTTACACTCCCCCATCCAATATATTCCACCACATATACCCATATGCCTGATCACGAACCACGGCCCGAAACAATTAGAAACACAGAACACAGATCGCACAAAGAATGGTAATTAAATTACACACCTTAATGAATTTCAACCCTATTATCCAGGTCTTGAGACGTCAAATCCTCAAAACTCCAATTCCTTCTAACTCCACAGCTCCGGATTAACCTCGGCTCGTGGCTGCCGGGAAAGCCCACTTCGCAGGCGCTGTGAATCCGGCGATGGTCTGCCTTGATCTTGGCCAAGGGACCTTTAGTCTTCTTTTGTTGATCATGACATTGTTCGTGGCGACTATCATTCGGCGGAACCATTTCCCCCGACCAGCTTCTCGCAATCAAGGCTCGTAGTTTGGGGGTGCGTTCTTGGATATTATGTTCCCTGTAGGAGTCTGTCCTTGGGACTAGGGTACATGCCAAACATTTGAGACTCATGATGGTGGCGGCGGTGGTGGTGGTGAAGTTAATACGGAGTTATGTGAATACCAAGCAACCACCAAACACAAATCCCAGCTCCTGTATGAGAGCATGGAAGATGGTTATGGTGACAAAGTTGGTGGAAGAAGTTGGATGGGATGATGCTTAGGAATTCAAGTTCCAGGCTGAACGAGTTATATATGTTAAATGCTTAGATTTGGAATCCACGACAAAAGATATGTTGCTAAATTTAGTTTTAAGGTAGGTGATTAATTATAACTAATATTGCTGTCTTTTAGCATGAATTTCTGACCCCATGTTGAGCCATTGTTTTCTAAATTTGGTGTGAATGGTAATAGATTATCTTGTTCCCATGTTTAGCCATTGTTTTCTAAATTTGGTGTGAATGTTAGTAGATTATCTTGTTTGGTTCCTAAATTTTTGTCCATCCGAATTTGTAACCTTAGGCTCTTAATTTCTTTTCTTTTTTCAGAATCTTGCCAACTAATTAGTAATTACCCTCAGTATCTCCGCTGTCATCAATCAAGGGATTTTCTTGCAGTCAAGTCCCAGACAAGACAAAAACGTTACTAGAGATTAATTATCACACCCTTATTTCCTTAAAGCCGTAGACCATATCGGTATTGATGATGACTCACTTGATCTGTAAGGTGGACGCAAAATGTAACATTCTAATTAGACTCTACACAAATTAATTAATCTTTCGATATTATGTTGGATCATTAAAGTTTTTCTTGTGGTTACGAGTAGGCTTATACCACTCCAAAAGTATTGGAGATGGGAGAGCTAATTAAATTTGAAACAAATATACTCTAATAATATCTGAATTTAACTTTTTGAAAAATAATGCTTTTTAAATAAATTATTTCTTTAAATAAATAATAGTTCTCTTATTTTTATTTTACATTTTGCACCCATTAAAATATTTTTAAAAAATTAAATTTAGACTGTTCATATTGATATAAACTGTTTAAATCTGATTAGAGCTTTCTATTAAGCAAATTTACTGTAGAAAAATCGTTTCCATCAAAGAAGACCAAACGTCTCTCTTGTGTAGTGTCTTTACGTTATCTTCTCCTTCATTCCTTCCTCTTTTCCTCTCACTCCTCCTCGTCTTCTTCTCGCCCACCAATGCCATCACCACTCTTCGTTTCGAACAGGCCCCTCGCTTCTACAACTCTGCCACCTGCGGCCTAACCTCTGACGAAGGTGACGCTGCTGTCCACACCGCCATAACCCTAGACCTCTCCTGCCTTCGAGGTTTCATGGCTGCCATCTTATCCATACTCCAACTCTCCTTATATCTTGACAACATCGTCTTCCACTTTGTCTCCTCCACCCCCAGGCCTTCCTCCTCCTCCTCCTCCATCCTCAACCACACTCTCTCCACCTCCTTACCGTACCTCCATTTGCAAATTTATCCCTTCGATAATACCTCCATCTCTAGCCTCATCTCCTCCTCCATACGCTCTGCATTGGACTGCCCTCTCAACTCGCGTAATTACCTCGCCAACCTCCTAATGGAGATGCAAGAGTTGAGATGCGATGAAGACTAATGATTTTTATTTTAGATTTTTAGATTTTATTTATTAATTTAGTTTTTAGATTTAGTATATTTTTTTGAAAATTTTTGGATATCTATTAGGTGATAATATCTTGTAAAAGCCATTAGGGATATTATCTTTAGATTTCTCAATCATTGAGGTTTAAAACTACGGCAAACAATACTTGTCTTCCTCTTAAATATGATTTAACACCGGAATTATACCTTATCTTATATTCTATAGATATAATATCGACATTAAATCCCATATAATCTCAACAATACCAAAGCAATGTTCAATTCGTGGGTGAGCATATCTTAAAGTAATGCCCCAAACTAAACAGTCTGCAATTATGTTTAGTAAAGTTTGGTTGTGAAGTGAACATGTATTATTGTTGTTCAACCTAATTTATTGTGATTGAATAAGGATATATTACATTATTAATTACTTCAATTAATAATCACATCGTCAATAGCCAAAAAAATTGTCTTACGAAAGGAAGGTATATATACCAATATACAATGACTCTACATACTACGTTGTGAAAGCAAACATGTATTTTTTTCTATTGAAAAAACTATATTATGGGTCCCCACATGGCCATTATATGTTAATTTAAAACGGTCTTTAATTCTTATAATTCATCTCTCATATCATTAACTTTACATGCCGTTGATTAAAACTGTGCTATGTCATAGTCGTCGTGGATTTGATTTGGTTGTTGCTAAAGAAAGGTTGGGATTGAATTTTTTTTTTTTTTTTTTGATACAAAAATTTTAGGCAGGGGGTTGGGCTCACCCACAAGCCAAGGGCAGGGCGAAGTCTCCCTTCCTCTTAGGTCATACCAATGTCGGGCAGGGCGAGCCGTCAATTACCCTCAGG
>JANTPZ010078077.1:642-23121 GCA_025593235.1 Vachellia pachyceras | reverse complement strand
CCCATAATAACACTAGAGTCCACATAAGCCTGCATAATCATACCATGACATTTATAAAGATACAAACCAGGTAACCTAAGCAGAATACACATATTTTCACTTTATACTTCACATATTCTTCTTTTTGTTATTTAACTCACCATCTCTTAGAATATTGTTGGTGAGTACATCAACTAAATCAGGCCCAATAGTTATTCTGTTAATGATTATGTGCTCTGTTTTAGAAGTTTTCCCCTTTTTTGTTATTTATCTGTTATTACTTTCAAATTTCTTGTTTCCTTTTTTCCCTTCGGTCGCCCTTGATGGTTGGGGTTAAGCTAGTCAAATGTGTTAATCTGAGATAGCCTCTCCCTACTTGTACTCATTTGACCAACAGAATGAAATAAACATGGATCAGTTATGCACAAATATAATATTTAAAAGTTTCCAAAAAGAAAATTCAGAATGAGGACGATCAACCACTCAACCAATTAGAATGAATATAGATAGTCTGTCACACAAAGAAAATTGTGACTTCGTACATTAAAAGTGCCTACATGAAGGGACAATCATGTATTCAATAAAAGTAGCAAGCCCCACGGGTCCTTGCTGGTTTCTAAAATCTTCCTCGGAAACCAATATACAAAAGCAGTAAAATGTTAAAGCACTGCCAGAGACAGTGTGTTTTCAGGGATTGAAAGGAGGAGGGGAATGCAGGGAAAGGAATACAAAGAATATGAGAGAAGGATGAAGTGAAAGTAATAGCTAAATGATAGTTTCAAACAAACCCCCCGACCCAAAAAAAAACAGAAAAAAAAAAAAACTAGAGAGAAACTTCACCCTTCAAAATCTTTCAAATCCAATGAACTTAAAATATAAGGATGGAGATTTGAAAGATTTTGGAAGGTCAATTAGGTGCCTTTGGTTTACAGTTTATCAAAAGTACATTTGGCAAACTGACTTTCAAGGTGGTAAAAACAACTCCCACTTACGTTTTCCAAACTGACTTTTCCATGCTTCTAAGATTTGTTGATGGCCTTTCAAAAAATAAATTTTTTTATCCAAAGATAGGTTGAGTGGAAGTCAGTTAACCAAAAGGACTTTTTGGATCCCAAAATTGGTATCCACATACCCCTTGAAATGTTTTCATTGTCCTCCACTCTTCATTAATAAATCCCAAAGAAAAAAAAAGTGTATAAAAAACCATCCTTGAAGAAAAAATTTAATTTAGATTCAGACTAAGGGAAAAACTTTCAAATGTAAGTTTAAGCTCATATGTGCTTCCACATGTCAATATCCCACTTTTCAAATTAGGGGTAGCATCTTTGACCAGTCAAATAAAGAAAAACATTTTTCTTTGGAGGTTTAAACTAACGGGCATGAGTTTATTGTGCAATGAGTAACTATATTCTGTATCAAGGATTATTATGAACTTTCTGTACAAATTTTCTATAGATTAGAGCTTGTTTCTTTTCTTTTCTTGTGATTAATGGAAAAAATATGCAAATTCAACTGCTACCTTCATGTCTCCAGTTGAGTAGCCGTCAATCAGAAAAGCAATAGGGACTAAGCCTTGAGTTGAGTTGTGTGACTACTTGAACCTTACAAGGATGAGTCAATGGTTTTTGCTCAAAAGATAGAAATTTAGTCATTAGCCTCACAAAGTTAAATTTGGGATTGTGCTATCAAATGAGATGTTCGTTAAGAATATGCCTAAAGGAGATTCGGAAAAAATCATCTAGGTGAAGTCAAACCCTACAAGCTGATACACATCACCTTTGACAGCAAGTTAGAAAGGAGTAAGTTGAGTTATATGAAATAACTGGAGGATTAGTGATCCTTTCCTATGCCCTTTAAACTACACAGTAATCCAAATTTAGTTGTTTCTAACTTTGACAGGTTCAAATTTTCACAAATACCTCTAATTCATTTTCTTAATTTAAGGTATAAATTTTAGTACTTGACTTGTTTTTTTATAACAAAACTCCGGTGAGATGATACTTTTCTAAGTTATATAGCTGTTGCAGTACATATACTTGCATGTGAATAATTGTATTATTCATAAGCAACATATTTCTGGCATCACTGCTTGTCCAACGTTTTCTTTGGCTTCAGAAAACATAAACTCAATAGATGAACTAAAACCATCCAGCATAATGATAGTAACATCAATAAGGTCTATCAATTGGGACAAGTGATGAAATTAAACTTCAACATATTCATCACATTGGGAAAAAAAATGTGGAACGTCCAAGAAGTAATGAACAACTGCATATAAAACTTACAGGGTATGATGGGTCTTGCACTGCCATTGTTACATCTGAACCAAACATCATCTGCCACGGAATGAAGATGAGAATGCCATTAAGTAAGATCAAGAAATACTATGTCGATCATGGAAAACTCCCAATTCAAATCCCCCCTTTCATTTTTTTCCCTCCCACAATTAAAGTAAGATGGTATAGACAGAGTTAGACATAATATAATTGACCTGGAGGCGAGATATGTCACATTTTGCTCCATCAGAAACAAATATATCACCTTCCTCAATGCCAAGATCTCTGTAAAATGTTGAAGCAATTGCACTTCTTAATGGCTGCACAGATTAGCAATTCATGTTATTCTTCAAGCATCTTAAATTTCATGGAAAATCAAAAAAGAAATCAAAATTAATCTTCAAAGCTATTAGAAATATATTAGAAGGAACCTAAAACTTCCATGGTCGAATCTTGTCCTTTACTTAATTTTCCTAAGGATAAACATTGAAACTTGTCAAATGGATTCCAAATTTTTATATATCACTCCATACAAAGAGACTATTCCCTTCTTAAATCAATTTTTTTAGAATAGAAGTTTAAATTAAACAAACCATTTCCAAATGACAAATATACTGAATGGTAAAAGGAAAATACAAGCTTTAGCTAATGCTTAAAGAAAGACGCCAAAGACACAAGATGACACACAAATCCAATCAGCAAAACTTGACTATCTCTATACGCATATAGAAATTGATAGACATCCACTCCAGACATACTCTAGAAGGAAGAATCATGGGGCCAGAATGGGAGTTGTTGAAGGAAGAGTTGGTGAAGATATGGTTGGCATTGATCAAAGTGAAATTAAAAACAATGTGATATGGACAAACCCTAGATTATGGATTTTGATCAGCTAAAACCCTAGAGGAGCTTGTCTCTAGATCCTTAGTTATAAAAGGCTCCACAAAAGTTAATCAAACTTTTGAAACCTAACTAATTAGTTAAAACCCTAGAAAAACTCATCTCTAGATCATTAGTTAAAAAAGGCTCCACAAGAGTTTATCACTCTCTTATGATCCAACCATATTTTATCCATAATACAAATCACAAGTTAAAACTTCCTGAAGAAAAACTTCTTATTCAATTCCTCAAATAACTGAATATAACTTGCACATTAAATAAGGAAGCTTGTTGACCCTAATATGAGTCAATATTAAAAAAGATATAACAACATGATAACATCTACTTAAATTAAATCAAAGATATTGATATTAAATAATATCATTGAAATCCTTAATTGGCACTCATAATAATATCTGAAAAAATAAACTACTAATATATTCTAAAGATCCTTAAGATGATTCAAAATATCTAAAAGATATATCAAATCTTCCTAATAATCAACCAAATACAAAATATACTAATAATCAATTAAATACAAAATAACCCTTTTTCAAAATCATAAAATTACAAAGAAAACAAAAATAAAAAGATTTAATTGTCTTCTTCCAACTGCACCTCTTGATAATTGAATGTCAAACAAGACAATTCATCGAATTGACATAATTTCCCTCTGGATTCCTATCAAAAAGAATCAGCCGAAAGTGCATGATTCCCTTATTTTTAGCAATCTTTATTTTTTCTGCCTTTTATATTTGTTTACATAAGAGCATTAGTATGAATAGAAAATGTGAGATTAGAAGAATACCCATCTGGTGAATAATGAACTTTGTAAACCATTTTTTGAGTTATTTGTGCTTAAGACACTTGCATTTATATACCTAATGATAAATATTATTTTTTCCTCATTCACTCTTCAACCTCATTCTATCAAATATTCTCACCTGAGTCTTTTGTAAGTCAAGAATTAATCTTCCAAAATAATATTATGAAAATTCAATAGTGCTCAATAAGCAAGTTTAAGGAATAAATGTAGGCATCTACCACATGCAAGTATGGATCTTTAACTTTTTCACTTATCATCTTGCTTAAGTGATTTCACAATGAATGCCAGATATTAATTCATGGAATGCATTCTTCGAGGAAATAAAAGAAAGATAAGTCTAATTTAACTATCGGCAAGGGTGAATCATTATTCCCCAAAAGCTAGAACATGATATGTGAGGATAGGCAACACATGATGAAAGGATTTATAAACATAATAATGAACAAGCAATACCTCTTGAAACTGTCAATGCCACATACCTTTTCACCTTGTTCAGCTCCGTAACCACTATAACCCTCTATGGTAGATAATGCAAGAGCTCTCTGATACGAAAAATACACTATTCAGTGCTTACAACAGCAAAATAATAGGAGATTGTGTATTCATAATGCAAGCACTATTTTCATTTAACTGAGTAAAATATAGCATCATTTATCATGCCACTTTCCAGCCAACAAAATAACAGGAGTGTAAATTATAATATATCATTTTATTACGTGTTCTATGATTTAAAGAAGGTAAAATCAAGCAGATGCAACTCAGTATGGAAGGGGCACATAGATGGCTCCCACAGAAACTAAAGGCATTATTTGAAACTTGCTCTATAAATTATATGTGGGATATCAAAGATTCCTTTGAAAACTTGACTGCATTAGGGCACAGTCTTTCAGATGGCTCAACCTTAGGGTGCACAAGAAGTCAAACAGTTAACATGATTCAGCACAATGAAAGTAAAGCAACACATGATTAATTTTCAATTTCATCCACTATCACTTGATTCATTTCATTAGCCATTATACGACCCCCAATACTATGAGCAATGAAGCTCTAAAGTCACTCAGAATATAAAAGATTGACCTTGGACATTGCAGAAGTTATGACTTCAGGAATGGGTTCGGTGGTATCACCAATTCCCAAACTTATCACTTTCGCATCAGGGAATTTCTGCAAGTGTGCAGCCCTTCTTCTAGCAACCTATTCTCCATAATAAGATGGGAAAACAAAGACTGTCAGCACACAGGAAAGTGTGAAGTAGTGCAATATCAAGCAATGTAATAAAAACAGCTTCAAAATTTGAGGGGAAACATAGAAAAACTGTCCATTGCTGTGCACGATGCCTCTGTTCCCCTCCTTCATAGATCTTTCTCAAGGCAGACAAGACATACAAATTTCCAGATTCAAATGTTTCATTCTTAAGCATATATTATAGCATAACGTGTCATTTCCACTTTTTTCTGCTTTACATCAATCAAAATATGAGTAGCTGAGCTGAAACATGTAAACTAAGACATAGATATCATTTTGTGTAGTGTACATGAATGCAGGGCCTTTTCCAAAGGGAAAATAATTCTTTTTTTTTTTTTTGGATGGGGATGAATGCTAAAGAAAAATCATAGATAGTCAGGACTCCATTAGTTACACTGTCATAATAGCTAATCAAAGGTAAGGTGCTGGAGCAATAGATCCATGAAGAAAAACAAGAAAAGCAACAGAAAATGTCAAATGGCATTACAGACCTCTGGAAAGAGATAACCAGCTTGAAGTTTTGCCATGTTTGCATTGCGAGAAACTTTTGTCTTGTAAGCTTTCAAAATGAAAAGGAAAGAAGCATATTGTCAGACTTGATTTCAAATAACGAAGGAGGAAGAACTCTCAGATTTTTCTGGTTTGGGCATGTTCTTTTACATACACATTGTTACAAAAATCCATAATCAACAAATATACACATTTTGAAGGTTATATAGAATTTTGAAATACAGAAATTAAGAAAGTTATGAAAGGGACAACTAGACAGAATCATATTTAGAATTCTAGGAACCAGGGTTCAATAATTGGATGGAATTCATCAATTGATTTGTGTTATTCAGTGGGTCCCAAACTTTCATAATTACAGTTTATTTAACAGAGTGAATGTAATCATTCTCAAGTCTTATTTTAACAATATTGAAATCCTATCATTGATATCGAAAGATATCCTTTCACTTCCCCAGAATGCACACAAGTGTACCTCGCATGAGCTTCTTACTTCTTGAAACATCTCTTCAAAAATTATACAGTCTACAACAACTCTTCCAACACATATTCTACTAGATGCTAGCACAAGCCTATTCGACTACAGAAACCACCATCAACTTCAGATAATTTGCGCCAGTATCTTTGCTAATTTGTACAATGTGAAGAAAGCAATTTAAAGATAATTTATTGAAAATCTTGGAACTTGAAACTTTCTTCCAGTCGCTTATTCAGCAGCAACTAACAATAGGTTCACAACTACTAGTATATAGAGCAGTTCGGCAACGACTACTCGGTAATCTACAAGAGAAAACTTTAGTTCATGTACTAGTCAAACTAAAACATTTATTAAAAAGATATCTTTGTTTTCTGTAGAGAAAAAGAGAACACAGCATGACTCAGTCGGCTTTCAAATTGAACGAGCAACCTATCAGGTCAACGAGGGGGGAGCCTTCACAACACCTACGTATACCCCAATATTGCCTAACAACAAAAATCACAACTTTCACTATAGGGAAGGAAAAAAGGATCAATGGATGAGAAAATTTAACGATACCAGTGAGCACTTCTTCGGGTGCCGCAACGCATTTACATATGCCCACAATTTTCGCATTCAAGGACACATTTTGACTCCTACAACATCCAAATGAAGCAGAAAATAAAAAAAATTGCAGGTAAGCTTCTGTGGGCGGGGATGTCATTTCTCTGGGAAAAAGCGAAAAACGAAGAGGAATTGAAGTGAAACGAATACCTTGGATTGAAGTTTGAGGGAGCTAAAAAAGTGGAGGATGAGGAAGAGATTGAGATCGCCAGATTGTGAGAAACCGCGGAGGACATCTTCAAGTAGGAGATATTGACTAGAAAGCTGCTTCGACCAGAATTAGAGATGGCCGAAGTCACTTGTCAGTGTAGGCCTCAAAAGCGGCTGCTCGCTTATTAGCAGCGTATTTGCAAAAGTTGGATACTCAAGCGCATTGCCATTAACCATTTTCTGACCTTTGGAACGCGGACACCTTGGTTTATCGATCTATCCTCTAAAGTCTAATGTCGGGTCGGACCTAATAATAGATTAACATTATTGCATATCATCGTGTACATGTTTGGCAAGAATCGAAATAAAAAAAAAAATCATTCTCCCGGATTCTTAAACGTGTACGGTGTATAACAGCAAAAAAGTACTGCTACAGTTGTATTTTGATACAAAAGGCATTTGATTTTTTTGGTAGATTAAACATATAGGTAAATATATAAAAGGCGTTTATCTCAAATTGCATGAATATATTTTCATGACGTCATCACAAACAGACCCTAAAAAAGTTAAATACATATATTAAAAATATCTATTTATGTAGATCATTAAATTATATTACCCTCATCCTTAATGCTGTAATATTTGTGTAGGCGTGTTAAAAAAAAGATTCCGACATTACTTTGGAATGTAGGCATCAAAGAGGATGAATGTATTTACGTGCACAAAACCACAACAAGCCACCAAAAAAATCCTTAACTTACTAAACTTATCAATAACATTACTTAACTCATTAAAATCATTTCACTAGTTGTTAATCTATTTAAAAGTATAGTCAATTACATAAAATTTAACTCAATTGGTAAATTTCCCAAACTGTTTTACAGGTCCAAATTGCTAGTCAATGGCATTACGCAACTTATTAGGATTGTTACATGAGTTGTCAATCCCTTTAAAAGTGTAGCTAGTTCCACAAATTTAAATATCGGAGAAAAATTTCTAAAATTAGAGAAAGGTCATCTTTTGTCTTTTTATTCAAAATTTAAAATTCTAGATTCTAACATTTTCACCGATATGTCCTTTTACATATTGGTGTCACTTTTATGGATTTTTATAATTCTATGGCAGTTTTTTCGAGGAATTTCCCTAACAACTCCTTCATTAAAAACAACAATTAAAGTATTAACAAGTTTTTCCTTCTGTCATAAGATTTAACATTCCCAAAGTTGATGTTAATAACAGCAAGGCTTTCGCTATTCACTACAAAATGTAAGCATCACTATTAACAATAATAACTAAGACATCAACAAATTCTAACTTTATTCATAAGATTTAACATTACCAATGTTTAGAGGTAAGGAGTGACCATATCCATTGAAACACTCAAAATTGTGAGTGTTTGGAGCATCTTGAAGTCAAAGAAGGAGATTCTAAGTGGAGAATTATTGAAGTGGTTCTCATCCTCCTCTTTTTATTAGTAGTTTCTAGTGAAATAACTGGGTTATCAATAGTTCTAAGAACATGTGATGACTTGATAATTGCAATTACGAAGTCTAATTGATTATATATAGGCATTGCATGAGTAAATTATTGAGCACTTGTTAACTATTGTATCTATACAAGGACTCATAAGTGAGAAGGTATTTAAATACTATCGTAGTTATACAAAATGTCGTTTGAAAAGCCATTGGGAGAATGCATTTTAACAAAATGCATTTTGAAATAATGCATCTATATTTAGAAAAAACGTTAGATTCAGAATGCATTTATTCTGCCAAAAAGAACTTTTTACTTAGAATATATTTTGAAAAAAGGAGTTATCAAACGTTAAAGTTTACAAGCTAACAAACTTTTAGGTCCAAAATGCATTCTATAAGTCAAAATGTAATTCCCAAACATGCACAAAATCAACTCAGTGGACAGAATTTATGTATCATACAAGGTGATTTAAGTTTAATTTGCATGGTATCTTCAATCATGTCTTTGGTTTTATACATAGTTGAATATAGTTGCACACAACTGAAGAAAAATTGCATCCAGTAAAGATAAGCTACACCGACATCCTTAAACAAATTTTAGGTACCTATATACAATAAATGCTCTTCAACGAGTTACATCTAGCCCTCAAGTTTTTTTTTTTTTTTTTGCTAAGTGCATATATCCTTTCATCGGAGACAGTCTTGTTCAAGCCACTGTTACACCCCTTTCAAACTCATTGATTCATCGTATTGTAATGAACCGGTTTCTTCCACTGCTTCAAAACCATTGCTATCTAGCTTTTTTATTTAAAGCCAAGATTCAGCTTCCCTTCATCAGAAATGGGTGGCCTAGACAAAAAAGGTCCAATAGCTGGAGAACCACATAAAGCCACCTATGTCCCAGAAGAAGAAAACAAAACCACCATTTCACAAAGGGATAATTTATTAATCTTAACTACTTTATTCTTCCTCTTTTTATTTTTATTTTTGGGTTAAATATGGTTATTGCATCCATATGATCAAAGGGATTGCTAATCTATTTTGGCATTTTGGGTAAGTTCGGTTTTATGATTTATCCCAAGATAATTAAGTTACATTGACTAATTTCAACTAACTCAGTTATACTCTTTCTAGTTCTTATTATAAGTACCTTTGGCTTGTTTCATAATATAACATGTTTTGTTTAAGGTACTAATCTTCGTCTAATATCTATGACTAATTATAAAACTTTGAAACTAATTAACCAATTGTTTCAACAATTGACTTTTTTTGAGCGCAATCTTGATATACTACAAGAAATAACTAAATTTACTTAAATTCATTAGTTTATGTACATTTGCTATTATGTGCATATAATAAAAATTAGATGTAGTATACCAATATGTCTTAGTTCTAGTAAGGGAAGCTTTAGCTATTTAAACATGAGAATATGTGTGAATGATGCAAAAAAGGGGGGTTTTGGAAGGGCTACCTCAATGCAGCTCAATCTGATAGCTATATGAAAAAAACAAGAAAGAAAGAAAATAGAGGGAACATTATTTTTTTTTTGCATAATATATTCCATATTTTATTTGAAACATTATTTTATTGACAAAATGAACTCGATTATACGTAGACACACATATATAAGTAGTAATTGAAGGCATCTGTGTTGGAATATTCACTACCAAAAAAAATGCTATTTAGCGATAGAAAATCCATCCCTAAATAGCTATTTTCCGTCGTTAAAATGAAAGTCGCTAATATTTTCCGTCGTTAAATGATATTTTTCTGATAGTGATTTTGCTTTCCATATTATTTCTGTAGTGTGGTTATTTTGAGGGTCCTAATTAACTTACCAGGAAATCAAATAGACTTGTTTTTTTTTTTTTGCAGTTATTTCAATCTTGACATTAATAAAGTGGCCTTTATAAAAATAATTGAAATTAAAATACTTTATATTTGATGTATTTCAAATTAACCATCAATGTCAAATTGGTTTACCATTTTTTGTGGAAAAAGGGTAAATCAATCTAACTTGGTTTGACTTAAATAATTTATAATTATTTCTTCAAATTTAATTTATTGGTTTGAATTAAATTCACAATGGAATTTCATCTAACTTCTTCGACGTTGACTGGCCTGTGAAATGTGGTCCCTCTCGCTCATATATGTGCAAAGTGGATTCATCTCATGCGTGAAGAAATATTGGTCAAACTGATAAAGAGTTTGAATTATAAGTGATAATGTCGTATATTTAAATCCCTGATATGATAATGTAAAAACCTTATTGGTATTTAACTATAAATATGTCTTTTTTTAAGTAAGGCAAAATGAAATTAAAAGAAACAATGTTTACAAAGTTTATAGAGACTTATTAATAATAGGACACAAGGAAGACCTTGATATCCTATTGAACAGGGTAGTGGGGATTACAAAAGACTGAACATTTGAAGAGAGAGAGAGTAAGGGTAGATCATTTTGAACTGGATCCAGAGCAGCTGAGCTAATATGGTTTATGTTAATGCTCAGTTTGTTTGTGCAATACACTTTCAAAGAGCTATGCTAAGGTGCGAGTTGCTGCTGTTGCTGATGAACCCAGTGCAATCGCATTCTGAGACATAAAAGTGGGAAGGATGAGGAGCCTGTCATTCTTTTAGCCAGCTGAAGTGGCATAAAAGAAAATCCTTGTGAAAAATTAGCAAATAACAAATTTTCCTTCCCTGACATATTCTCCTGTGCAAAATGATAGTCCAAGTAGTCTTCAAGAGATTATTATAAGTGCAAATAACAGCTTTCTGGTTTGGGACAGTTGAGGGGAAACTATTATTGTTGAAAACCATTGAATTAAATTCAATTTTTCCTTTAATTTCCTGAATTAGACTTATCAGATTTATTTCATGCCAAATGATATTGAGCGAAATGATGATCCCATGAACAAGATGATGGTTCCCCTCGCTGGATAAGCACAGCAAAGAAGTCTTTAACCATGATAAAAAAGAGAAAGGGTCAAAGCTATCCATTCTCAGAGAGAAACAGCCAAACCATATAGATCTTGTAAATGAGCAAGTCACAAACAGATGCTCCAGAGATTCTTCATGATCGCAGCCAAAAAGGCATTTACCGGAAATATTTAGGTGGTGATATCTCAGTATATCACAGGAAGGCAGAGCCTTAAGCAAAAGTTTCCAAACCGGCAGCAAATATTTGTAAGGCAAGGATAATGACCAATAGAATTTCTAGAAAGGATCCATGTCATTAGGATCCATATCATGTTGTAAATGGTGTGTGTGGGTGTTTGAAAGTAAGAGTCCCACATTATTTAGGATTGTGATGTCTAAGTGAATATAATCTTGAACTAATAAATAAGTTAAGAGGAAGAAAGAGCTTGCATATGATG
This sequence comes from Vachellia pachyceras, assembly GCA_025593235.1. NCBI lineage: Eukaryota > Viridiplantae > Streptophyta > Magnoliopsida > Fabales > Fabaceae > Vachellia > Vachellia pachyceras. The sequence goes on along the minus strand of JANTPZ010078077.1, from coordinate 11,324 downwards.
AAAGCCACTAGAGACAAATCAGACAATTTTCCCTTACTCTTTATGTGCAAGTTAATTGTGTATTGGACACCTTTATTAAAATCTTTATAGAAATAAAAATACTATTTTGAATAAAGCTTTGGAAAAAAACCAAGAGTAATGTACACTTAAATCAACATACATGTGCGTGTAAGTACATTATTCCTTTGCTTGTATTTAAGTACACTAAAAGCAATATGAAAACTGAAGCTTTAATGCACAATATGAATTCAGTTTTAGCAATATGTTTCATGAATCTTTCATGCGCTTTTGTTAAAAAAAAAGGCGGTATGTGGCATGGTTTTTAAAATTCAAAACAATATAGTAATTGTGCTTGATTATCAACATCAAAACCGATGCAATTATGTGATGCAATTATACTATTTATCTTTATTGTCAACATCAAAACTCATGGAATAATATAATGCAAGTATCCTGTATGTTCATCTCTGAATAATGCCTTATGGCCACATAACGCTTCTGACATAATGTTTCTTAAATGAATATAGTTGTACCTATGCTTTCGAAAAGTTATTTTGCTTTAAGTATATTTAATATTAACGTTCCAAAATGGGTGGTTTCATGCGTGGTGATTTAAGCAAATTAAATTGATGGCTTTATGATTTAAAAAAATTTCCCAATGACTATGAGGTCCATGGCCTATATAAATGTTTCAAAATGAGAGGTTGAACATACAACACTTAAGTTTTCATGCATCTTTCTTCCTCTTCCTCTAACATATTATTTTATTTCTAAGCTATAATATTTTTGATGTTCTGCTCATCCTGTCTTGCAGGAAGAATCCGTTTAATCCTGGGGAATGCCGTATCTTAAGGACGGTGTTCTTGGACACGACTTGAGTTAATTTTTTTTATTTTTGCAGGTGTTACCATCTAGACATCATACTTTTGTATACCATAGACCAAAATTTACATATCACACATTTCGTCGAAGAGCTTGTATGCATTCAATTTGAATGATAAGCTTCAAGAATACTTCTCTTATAATCACAATCCCAAACTTCATACATTGCAACTATAAATGTTTAAGAGTTATCTTATGATAGTATTTCCCTTGGCAAAAAACATGGCAACTATAAATGCAATCCTATTTAATCACCAAACCTTGATACAACTCACACAAATAACCCAATTAAAGGAACAACCACCATTCACAATCCATGCAAAACAAGACAAAGAAGGAAGAAGCAACATTCTGCACACATTCAGAAATGGAAACATTATGGAAATGAGAGGATGAGGAAGATATCCATGCATACCCAACACCCCAACACCACAACGAAGAAGATGGAAGCGGCGACGTTCACGTGCGCATCCACGCACAACAATTTTGTAGACAGAAGGAAAAGGAAGAAATGAAAATGGGGCTCTCTATTGAGTGCACTACAGCCAGTGGCAGAGCCACATATATTTAAGGGTGGGCAAATGCCCCCACCCAACTTTTTGATATCTATGTAAATAATTATTAGATTTTTATTATGCACCCACTGATTCTTAAGATTTGAACCCACTTAAATTATATATATTAGCAAGCTTGTTGTCATTTGCTTAAAAAAATTCTCCCATTGCTAGAAGGTCCTGGCTCCGCCACTGACTACAGCACTGGAGAAAAATAGTAGCCACGCCAAGCAAGGAGGATGAGATAGCCGAGAAGCTCCCAAAAACTCTCTATATTGATTTTGCCATTACAGGTGTCAACTAAGAGAGGGGAAAAGAGAGCAACGTTCATCAACGTTGAGGAGAGGAAGAAGACAATGTCAAATTAACATTGATGCGTTTCACCCACAAATGAAAAAATACACATACCAAGAGAGCGGTGAGAGAGCTTGGAATGGTGGGTGTGCACTCTACATCAGGGGTCAACAAGGGGAATGGATCCGAGGGTAGTACTAGCCTATTGTCTGAAGAAGAGTTTAACCTGATAAAGAATATCAAGAAGATGCCTCAGGATATAAATATGGATGAGGTAGGTTATGATGCTAATGGTAAGAGAAACAGTGCTATTGAGGTAATGGGAGACATGAACCAGATGGAGGATAAAAAAGGCAAGAAAACATTGCAAAAGGGATCAAACCTCCCTTGAAAACTCCAATATCATATAAAGCTAAGCTAACAGGTGAGTCTGAGACAACCTTTGATAGGGACTTGGAGGAGCTGAAGGAATGGATCAAGAATGAGGAAGCTATAGTACCTTCATTATCAGAGGAATAAAAGAAGATGATGGAATCCCTGCCATGCTTCAACATGTCAGATGAACGCCTAAAAGAGCTGTGCAGACCATGGAATGATTCGCTCATCCTAACTCTCATGGGAAGAAGAAATAATTTAAGTATAATGAGGGACAGAGTCTGTTGGCTGCTGAGAAGTGACAATTTTGAGCTCATTGAACTTCCTAATAACTATTATGTTTTTAGGTTAAGAAATAAAGAGCTCTGTGCTAAGCTGTTATTTGAAGGATCTTGGATGATACATGGACATTATCTTGCTATTCAAAGATGGAGCCCAAACTTTAATCCTTGCTATAATCAAGTTAAGAAAGTGTCCATTTGGGTTAGGGTGCCAACACTCCCAATACATATGTATTAAGAGGATTGCTTGCTTGAACTCGGTAATCTGATAGGGAGAGCTCTTAGTGTAACATCTATAAAAGAATAATAGGGGGGATCAGTTGTTAAAAAAAGGGAAGAGGGATTGCTATGTAAAGAAGAAAAGTGTGGGAGGGCAAAAATGTCATTTCACCCTCCCATCACTTAAAACCCCTGAGACCCCCTTCTTTCTTATTCATTCCTGATGCTTCTTTAACAATCAGAGGGCATCGCGAGAGAGGAAGAGTGAGCTTGGTTCAGCAGAGTCAGTCCTCTCCGGTGGAGTACATTTTTGGCATATATAAGCAAGGATTCCGGTTTAGGTGAGTCTTATGAACATTCTTCTACCCTCAAATTTTTCTATCTTTAACATTTTGGTTTATTGAGGAGAGATTAAAACAGAGAAATCGGTGGTAACTTGATGATTTTCACTGATTAAATTTCTTAAGGAGTAGGATTTTAAGCTTTTGTGAGTTGAATCAAACAAAAAATGTGAGTTTATTTGATTTTCTTGAAGCACAAATTCGCTGGTTATTGTTCATGAAACAGAACCCATCTTCCCTTTGAATTTTGGCCAAAAGAATTTGGATATTTTGGTTTTAAGGTGTTATAATGATGTTAGGAGATTGTTTCAAGTTGAAATAATGGACACATATGTCATGGGTGGTTTGATTAAGTGAAGGGATGGAACAAGGAGCTTTTGGTTTCAAGAGGAAACTCAGAAAAAAAAACAAAGGTTTTATACACACGCACACATGCATGGTCTGTAGGATTGAGAATAAAGCTCATGGTTGTGGGCAAATGTTGGTGGATGTGTGTGTAGTTACATGAGCATGTCTATGCGTGTGGTTTCCAAGCGTGTGTACGTTGTTTAAATGGGTAATTGATGAGTAAGGGATTGCATTTTTGGGACATGAATTGAGGACTTGAGGCTAGAAAAAAACAAGGAGAGATTTCAGATTTAGCGGTAATATTGGGAGGAGGAATTTCCATAGCAAACAACCTCCTTTGCCCATGAAATTTGGCAGGTATTTAGTACACATATCAAGCTTTAAAATAAGTCCTAGAGCATATTATTTGGATGAGTGGATTGTAAATTATGAACTTTTCAAATTGGTTTAGAAAACTGAGAAAACAGTTTTTCTAATGATGCAGTTGACTTTGTGTAGCTTTTAAACTTGATAAAGGGTCTTTGTGGACCATGAAATTTGGCAAGTAAATAGTACTCACAATAAGCTTTAAATGGAGTTATAGAATGAAATTTTTGGATAAGTAAATTGTAAGTTATGGATTATCAAAATTTGGGTTTGAAATATGGAAATATGAAAAGGTTAGCAAATGAGCAGAACTTTAGAGCGCTAATTTTGGAATCTAGGTTGATGATAAATTGTGAATGGTAATTTTATTTAAAAGAGGATGTAGAGAGATTTAAGTGGACACTTGAATCACTACATTCAAGATTTTATGGAATAAGTTATGAATTTTCAAAGCTGGTTATAAATTTAGAAGTATTATTGGTATTGATTAAATATTGTACATATTATTGTTAGGAAAGGAAGAAGAAAATGAGTTGAAAGCTGAAGGATAGAGAAAGATTATACATTGAGAGCATAAGGGTGAGTGAATAGCGTCCAATTATGATTTTATAAAGTTTGTTATATTTTGATTTAATTGTCACATTTTAAGCATGATTTCAGCAATGAAAGTTTATTGGAATTATTTAATTTTCTCATTGATATTGCGAAGAGTAAGATTTATGGATTTTATTAATGTTATTTATTCTTTCCCAATTTCTATTTATGTTTGATATCCGTGCATGGAATTGAAAGGAAAATTGGAGATATTGGTTATTGCAAAAGTTGAAATATTATAGTATTTACTTAAAAAGTATTATTGTCATGATTTCATGCATGGAGACTATGAAAAGAAATAGTTTTCAAATGATATATACTCCATGCATGCCTAAAGATGGTTTGAGATATTACTTGTAAACTTTCATACTAGGATCCTTGTTACGAAATATTCCAAAATAGTTTTATCATTAATGATGATTCAGAAAATGATCACATGCATGCTTGAAAATGTTTTTTTCTGAGGACTAGATACAGAACGCTGGTTACTAACAACAGTACTGTTAGTCCTTGGTGCACTTTGGTTAATTTTGGCTTCAAATAACTTGATTGACCCTATGCCTCTGGTTGAGCAATGAAAAGCCTCATTGTTGTTATGAAATACATTGGCTTATGTTTTAGCTGCTGTTTTGCGTATATAAAAACTCTTGTGTATGCACTATTTATAAAGGTTAAACGCTCCACGTAGTCTATAATTGAGGTCCATGTACTCTAATTATATGTTGATAACACAGAATATATTTTTATGGCATACTATTGAGAAAAGAAATGGTATATTGTGTTATTTAGCAATTTTTTGAATATCATACATTTACAAACCAAAGGCTTAGGGAGTGTGAGATCTCTCACAGTCCGTGCCAGTTACCTCTAATTTTTATAGCGTGACATAAGGTTGATCTCAACACCCTAGCACACAATGATGCTAAAAGAACTACCTTGGAAAGAGGCAAGTTTGCAAGGGTTATTGTTGAAGTTGATATAAACAAATAGCTACAATCACATTTTACGCTGAGAAGGAAAATATTTACAGTAGAGTATGAAGGACTTAATATTATCTATTTCAAATGTGGTATTATATCCATATGCAAGAGGCTTGTGTGCAGATGGGGCAAGAAAACAAATCCATGCCAGAAACAAAAGACACGAGAACAAGAGAGGGGTTACCAGAAAAACAATCTCTAGCGACTTAGGTAGACAGGGAGATCATACTTCCCTAGTGTCAAAATCCCACATCGGAGAGGTTTGGGAGGGTGCTATGCTATATAAGCAGGCGCGCTGCATGCCCTTATGAGAGCTCTTTGGGGGGAGAGAGTAATGGCCCCGTAACAAGTGGTATCAGAGCCAGCCCTGAGCCTTCGGTCTCTGGTGGACCCTCCAGACGTCGGCGAGGTTGCCGGTGGGCCCCGCAGCGACGTCGCTCGCGGATTGGCTGGGGGAGAATGTCAAAGTCCCACATCGGAGAGGCTCGGGAGAGTGCTGGGCTATATAAGCGGGCGCGCTGCACGCCTTCATGAGAGCTCTACTTAAGGCACTATGTGAGTGCCAACCACCGATATTGGGCAAAGTTGCTCGATGTAGCCCAATTCTCAAACAACCTCTAAAGAAGCGAGTCCACCGGGCGAAGTCTGTTCGAAGCCATCATGGGTCAGCAACCCTTAACCCCCAGTACAATTGCCACAGGTTACAAAGGTCCTAGTCCTCCCGCGTACAAGTTCGCAAAGGACTAGAATAATCAAGCCGACATTGCGCAGGCCTACTTGGAGAAAGCCTCCAAGAAGATGAAGAAGTGGGCTGACAAGAAGATGCCCAAGGGAGTTCCATGTCGGGGACCTCGTCCTTGTCAAGATGTACTCCCATGCGAGGCTGGAAGGAAGGCACAGGGGTCTCCTTCAAAGATACGAGGGACCTTTCCCAATCCTTAAGAAGATAGGGACTCAAGCCTACAAAGTAGAGCTGCCTGCCGGCATCAAGTACCATCATGTTTTCCATGTAAGTCTACTCAAGCCTTATCATGGAGATCCATCAGATCTGGACAGAGGCATCTCACGGCGTGCACCAATGAGCATAAAAGTTCAACATGATAAGCAAGTTGAAGAGATACTTGTTGATCGAAAGGTACGCCACTCAAACCAGCCTCCAATTCATGAACTTCTTGTCAAGTGGAAAGGACTGCCAGAAAGTGAAGCAAGCTAGGAGCCCATTTCACACTTGTGGCAATTCCGGGACCAGATCGAAGCATACGAGGCAACGAAGGCAATGAGGACGTCGCCGGGATAGGTGGGGGAGGATGTCACGGTCTACTCTAGAGAACCCTAGAATTCTCTAGAGATCTCTTGTATATGCTAGCCATTCTAGATCTCTCCACACATTTTTCACATGTGTAAATTCAATGTGTAAATATCTAGATATTTTGGAAGAGTTCTGGAAGACGAATGTAAGCCGTAGGATCGAATCGATCTCCACCGTCCATTGAGGAGGTGGAGTAGTATAAATACCCCCAAGGGGGCCATTTGTAACCATCAAGCAATTGAGAGCAATACAAAGCATTCTCCCAAATTCCATCTCTCAAGTTCTCTCTAAGTTTTCCTTAGTTCTCACGAGCTAATTCTAGACTTGTAGGCTTACTAGAAAGTTCTGAGTGAGGGTTTGAGCGAATCTTGCTAGGCCGTACGGTGCTTCATCAAGTGAATCACTAAGCCCGTGACACTTGGTAAGTGTGCCTAGGGTACCCGTTGAGGAGTACGGAGCTTAGATGAAGGTGAAAAAGGTCCCACATCAGCGCCCACAAAAAGTTGGTCTAGAAAGCAAATCAAAGGAAGGGGGTAGTAGCCATCCAATAAAGGTAGAGAATGGATGTGCACCTGGGTCAAGGTTTGAAGTCTTACAAGAGGAGGAGGCAAACAAAATACCTAGAGAAAAAGCAAGCTTTAGCATGAAATTGGCAAAGAAGAAGCAATGGAGCAAGAAAGAGCATGTGGCACCTCACTAAAAATTGAAGGAAGTGCAAGAGGATGGGGGTAGAGTACAGGTGAACACGAAGCGTGAGAGTATTGTGCAGAGTTGGATCCATTACAAGATATATAAGAAGGGTAACAACAGGAAGGAGATCACCAGTACGACGGTGGACCTCACACCCAATGGCCAACAACAATAACAAGGCTATTTCACATGTGGGATAGAGGGGCCCAGCTTCAATAGTCTACCAAGGAATGAACCTTTAGGCTCATCAAGCAAAAGGAATTCAATATCTAGGCCCAAGATATTATCCCTTTTAATGAAGAAGAAGCAGGGACGCCGAACCTACCATTTGGTTGTTGTGTCGCTAGCTAATAAGAGGCCTAGTGGAATGGATCAAGCACAACGGCTAGATATAGTTGGACTTATGACATAATGTGAAGTTGGCCGACGCATGCTAATAGACATTGGGCCTGACGGAAGTAGGATAGGGAGTTTAGGGAACCAGGTAACAATATTATGTAATAAATCTCATGACCCATTACTTGAACCCAGCAACAGTAATTCAGGCACTAAGAATACAAAGGCAAACAACTAGTGGTTTGAAACACAGGATGAGGTCAAAGAGGATTTAAAGAATGTTGAGGAATTGTTAGATCTCTCAGACTCTAGCTAACTGTTTGTTCTAAAGGAAGCAGGTTCACCCTTCCTCTTGTTTTTTCATTATGAATATTTTATCTTGATATTGCATAGGCGATGCCTTTAAAACTTTTCTTACAAGTTTGAGAGATATTATAAGAAGGAGCTTTGTGGATATTTGCATTCTTAATGAAACAAGGGTTAGTAGGTTGAAGGCAAATAGAATTGTCAAGAGATTGGGTTTTTCTAACTGGATTAGAATTGATGCTATTGGATATGCTGGGGGCATTGGTTGCTATGGAATTCTGAGGAGTTAATTGTGAATTATTTACATTCTTCCACCCGGCCATGCATGTGAAAGTGAAAATTCATAAAAACTATCAAGAATTCATGCTTTCTTGTATTTATACTGAACCTTATCTTAACTTGCGGCAAAACCTTTAGCATGGCATTAATGCCTGTAGTCATAGTATTACAACTCCTTGGGTTATTATGGGTGATTTCAAGCAAATCAGAAGTTTAACAAAATGATTAAAAAAATGTGACCATTTAACCTTGATTAGATTTAATTTCACATAATTGCCATTAATCATATTAAATGCATTTGAACCCAACAAAAGCCCAACAATAGGACCAAATTCCCCCAAAATGTTACAAATTCACTTGACAACAATCGGGTGTAGGAGTAAAGTTCGGGAACGGACGAAAGCCTTGTCTTGGTTTGATAGTTGGACGGTGACCATCTCCCCCTAATTAATATGTTCCCTGGCTGGAAAGCCCTGGTTGATCATAATATGATCGTTTCAGAGTTTGTTACCTCTCGTGGGGAGTGGGATAACTGGAAGTTGAGCAGGTGGTTCCAACCCCACATTGTTGAGTGGATTTTGAGTGCACATCCATCGTGTGAGGAGAGAGGGAACAATAAGATGTGTGTTTGGGAACTCCATTGGGAGAATGGATTTTACAGATTCCGAGGCATTTTGTGGATTTCGAGATGGTTTTACGGATTTCAAGATGGTTTTTATGGATTTCGAGATGGTTTTTACAGATTTCAAGATGGTTTTATCTCGGCTTACGTGCACCGTTTTGGCAACGATGTTGCCAAACAAGCACAAGAACTTCGGGAAATCTGCTTCTAATGGTTGTTTTCTGTTATATCTACTTATCATTTTTGTCTACAAGTAATCATCAATAAGGAGACCCCTTCAGGAAGAAGCTATGGCGATGGCCGATCCTGGAGAAGATCAAAACCTTTTTGTGGATTTTTGCACAAGGGAAGATCAAAACCTTACCTTAACACTTAAAATTTTGCTTATTTCATATTATTAATCAATATATAATTTAAATTTACTAACTTACTCCATTCTATAAGAAATATAGAGTTCTCGCTTCCACTGCACAACTCTGATTCATATTTTAAAATTTCCAATATAGGTAGTGAGACACAACTTCCAAAATAAGCCCTATAATTGGCAATATACAATTATCAACACTGAAATAAAAGAAGAGATACAAAGATATACAGTGATATCTGTGCCTCAACTATCACCTAAAAAGTTTTAAATTGATAGAATGAGACAAAAATCCCGGTAACCAGCATTTTTACTTAAAAGGCATACGAGTGAGTGTCGATGAGAGATAAAGAATTAATTGCATATGAAAACAAATTCACAAGTAATAGCAAACTTTTCAAATAACTCATAAACATCTCTATTCATTCTCACAAAATTCCAGTATATCAACACCAGTATAATCATCATTACCATGATCACCAAGATCAGTTGGATCAATACGCGCACACATATTTTTCAATTCATAATCACATGGATTTTAAGCTTATACCATCACAACAGCATCATGAAATCGTACATCAAAACTCAATACATAGATTTATTGTCTTTCTTTCTGTTTTCCTTTATTCCTCCCCAGCCTTATTTCCTTTGACTGAACCCATGGGCTAGTACTGTCCCATATAACTGGTAGTACAATTCAACAAGCTCACCGATAAGTGATGTGGACTGGCTAAGTACCACAGAGCACAAGACCGGACCATGGGTTTCCCCTTTCATATCACAGGGGTGTCATAAGCCCTCATCGTCACAGCATAGGATCACCCAAATTTCAGCACGGAATATCCTTCAATGATGGGCATAGGATGATTCGGATTTCAGCATAGAAATCCTCCAACCTTATTTCCTCTTTGGCATGCCAAATATTCACCCCTTATACTCCCTGAATAGCCTCCCATTAATAACTACATCCTCCTCTCCCAATATCACAGTTATCATTATATAACACATAAGCAAAGTATATGCACAATATATCATTAACATATACACGCATGAATAGCACAGACACATTTCAATCAATTATTTCATACTCAACAGTTTTCCATCAAGTCAAAAGAACATTTATCAACAACATTTGCAAACGTTGCTAACACATCCAATCTTTGACTCCAAACATCACAACATATTATCAATATTATCAACCAAAGTTTATTTAATAATAATACTTTCATCACAATCAATTCAAAATTACTCACCAAACATGTCCCAAGTATGTATAATAAGTAGAAAGCGATTACCTTTTATCCAGTAAGGAAATATTATGACAATAGCAAACTTGTTAGTGCAGAAAAAGACCAAGAGGGGGGGTGAATTGGTCTATTTAAAATTTTAGTTTCAGAACAGATTTAAAAACGATGAAAAGAGAGATGAAGGAGAGAATGAACAAACAGATTTATCCTGGTTCGGTCCTTCAGACCTACGTCCAGTCCTCAGAGCACCTCTGAGCTTTCGTAATCCACTAAATCAAACTAATCAGGCACAACA
>JANTPZ010078067.1:2532-12615 GCA_025593235.1 Vachellia pachyceras | reverse complement strand
ACTCAACTCACCGGTGGTGGTTCTACTTCTGGACCTCGCATGCTGAGACGCCGACTGCTTCCTGAGCTTCACAAACCTTGGCCTCGACCTAGACGAAGTTGTTGAACCTGCGCCCGATAGTCCAGGCTGAGCAGACGACGTGGCGAATCCGAAGCCGCTGGGATTACCGAAAGCCGGAGTGTTTAAGCTGCCACCACTCTCAGAAAAATGAGCATAGCTAAAAGCCGAATGATCGAAAGGCGGATGAGAGGTTGCATCGGGAATTGAATTAGGGTTCTGCATGGAGGACGATTGGATCGGAGATCGAGTGTGCACGGCCGCCGCCGACGACATTGAGGTGGACCGGACGGAGAAGGGGCGGGGAGAGTAGGGTTTCGCTTGTGCCTTAAAATTGTTCTTGGCAAAGTTCAAATTCACACGCTCGCTTTCGGAAACGGCCACGGATTTTCCCCACTTTATATAACAGGTAAGAAACGAGTACGAGGTACTGAGGTTGAAGCGAAGTGAAGCATGTGCGGCAGGAGACCCAACAGGCGCGGGGGATGGTATTTTCTTGTGATTTAAGGCACTGCAGGTGCAAGGCATACTCTCCCTCCTATTCTTTTTTTTTTTCCAACTAACTACCTATTATATTTTTTTTTTGAGTAAAATTGGATACCATTAAAATAACATCAAAACATTACACATAGGTTTGAGAGGTTTCAATAACATCTCCCTCAACCCCTAACTGAAAATCGTCAGGGGGATGGTCATAAATACAAAAATTACCCATTAATCTATGGGCCATGTTGGCCAATCTATCTGCTATGGTGTTATCCTCTCTCGAAATATGTTGTACTGTGATCTTCCAATTCCGAGAAATTAGTAGACGGGCTTCATCAATGACATCCTTGAAAGGATGGTTGATGGGACATCCCGAGAAATTAAATTAATAGCCTCTATGCAATCAGTGCGAACGATGACCTGATTATAACCATAACTCCAACATAGATATAGCCATGAATTACCGCAATAACTTCTGCAATGACAGGGGAACCATAGTGAGCTTACAACTAAAACCACTTATCCATTGCTCATTTGCTCCCCGGATGATTCCTCCACAGCCACTTCGCCCAGAATAAAGGACATATCCATCCACCTCTAATTTACAGGCATCCTGCAACCCACTAATGTCCTCCTGTACTTTAACCCGTTGACCTGCATAGAAATTACAACGTGACAGGAGGGATTGGTCCCAGCAAGCCAAAAAAAACTAGATAGGCCATTATCCGAATCAGCATAGTTTCTTCATCAAACACTCTCCGGCATCTGTCTCTCCATATGTCCCAACAGACATAGCCAAATAAGTTTTTCCATCTCAGTTTCTTAGTGAACTCCTTTCCTGCTTCCGTCTTGAGATTCCACTGTATCCATTCCATGCCTTGAAGTGACGAGAATTCCTCCCAAAAAGTAGGGTTGATTAACGAACATTACCTCTCACGAGCATTTCCACAGTCCCGCAGAAGGTGCATGGGGTCTTCCTCTTCACCGCAATTGAACGGGCAGTTAGCTGAATCACCAATACCCCTTCTCTACCGGAGCTGAGCTGTATGGACTTTACCATGGGCAAAGATCCACATAAATGCTTTGATTTTCTCAGGAACCTGCCATTTCCAAAGTTCCTTCCAAATAGCATCTACATGCTGTTGGGCTATGATATTATGTTTTCTATCTGAGCCATGATATTATCTTTATACTAGTTGTTATTATGACTGCGCTTGAAAACGTCGCAGATAAGTACTTTTATGTAAGTCGAGATAAATATATGAAGAAGGTTATCTCATTTTGCGAAAACACTGTTGAACGTGTGTTTGTACCTTGTAAATGCTGAGTCAGAGATTGCATTTGAGACATTGATTAAAAATATTACACATATACCAGTGAGCTTGCAGCTTCATACCGGTTTGCTTATCTACAGATCCATGTATGAAAATGAATCCTACTCAAATCCCTTGATGTTGGTATTATGATAATGCCAACGGGCTTGTTTGGGGAGGCAAACACATTCCTGCACTTACCAAGACAAAATTCCTCTCACATATTTATCTCGGAATCTATGATCATTCTCCCAACGGACTTCCCAAACAAGCCCGCATGTGTATACAAACATACATGATACAGATATATTAATAAGCTTGCAACTTACCTGGTATAAGACCGTACTAGCTCAATAATAGGCTGGTCTTGGTGATTTCTCTCTCTCTATTCCATCCAATAACAGACTCAAAAGTAAAATCTAGGTTTTTTATGTTTGGAAGTCCGTTTGAGACCGTACTAGCTCAATAATTGGGTTCATTTAGAAGTCTGTTTAAGAATAATTTTTATGGATTTCAAAGTAAAATCTATGTTTTTTAGAATAGATTTTGGAGAATAGCTTTTACGGATTCTGAAGTAAAACCTATTTTTTAAAATGTGATTATGTTTGAAATGTTATTGGTTTTTACGGATTTCGAGGTAAAAAGTATGTGGGAAAGAGAAAGATAAAGAAATAAAAAGTATGAAAGAGAAAATTTATCAGGAGAGATTATGTGATTTAACAAGAAAATAGCTTTTTTAAAATTAAAGTTTCAAACCAAGATTTTGTATATAAAATAGCTTTTCAGAAAAATTTTGTATTTAAACAAAACATATATTTTGGGGTAAAACTTATATTTTTAACAAAAACATGTGTTTTAGAAATAACTTCCAAACAAGCCCTTATATTGCATAGCCGCTTTGTGATGCACGGCATATCATCTAATCTAAAGAAATCTTAAACAAGTGTTGATGAGATAGGGTATGGACATATATTTCGGTTGAGTCACTTTCGACTAGAAAGAGATGTCTGCCTACAACGGATACCACCAACAACGTGAAGCAGGCAGCTGGTTGGAATCAATTACCGTTCAGTTTCATTTAATGCAAAGGATTATTGCCACTTGGTTTTGATGCTTTAATTTTAAATCTATAGTTTTGATCTTTATAGTTTCATAACGACTTATATATTTAATGGCGTTAAATAATATCGTTAAGTATGAAGATCAAAACTAAAATCCGTTAAAAATATAGGGATTAAAACCAAAATAGGTCAAAAGTGTAAAGATAAGGAGATTTTGATTTTGATTCTTACACTTAATAATGATAATTAACTCTAATTAATTAAGCAAGTCCTTATAAAGCTATAAGAACCAAAACCATAAACTTAAAGAAATAAAACCAAAATTTATACAAACTTGAGGAATTAAAAATAATACTAACCCTTATGAAAACAAATGTTTATCAATCAACCTCGACCTAGTTGAAGCAAGAATAGCGAGAAGTTGATATTAGCTAGCTAGCACTTGATAGTAGCATTCAGAGTCATAGACAACGTATCATTCTCTGGTTTGTTTATAATAAATGAATGACAGTTAAGCGTAAAAGTAACTCAATTTAGCTGGTGCTTAGCAGCAGCTTTCAAAGTCAAACGATGTTTTGTTCTCTGGTCAGTTTGTAACAAATGAATGATACCTTTTTTAGGTGAAAAAGGCAAAGCCCAGAGTACAACAGACTAGAAGCGAGGTACACTAACACCCTCGATATCCTCAGTAACAAAATTAGCGACAGCAGTTGGAATAGACGTCCATATCACTTTCTGCTCTAATTGCTCTTCACTCAGTCTTGCAAGCATGTCTGCACATCTATTTCCTTCTCTATAGATGTGCTTGAACACTACCTGCCAGTCATGCTTCAGCAGCTCCTTCAATTTCCTACCAAGAAGAAAGCAACCACTCAGCTCTTGATTAGAATTAATCTCGTTAATGATTTGGGCTGCATTAGACTCCACAACTATTTTTTTAAAACCCATCTCCCACGCCATTTTCAGACCCTCCACGATCCCCCATAATTTTGCTGTCTTCACATTGCAGCTTCCCAGTTTGCAGGAGAACCCTCTCAGCCTTTCTCCCTGGTCTCCTCTGAGTAGACCACCACAGCCAGCTAAACCAGATCTCAGAACTGTTCCATATGTTTTAATCTTGCACCACCCCACCTCTGGTTTTGTCCATTTGACCCACTGTAATGCCTCTGATTCGTTTTGTACCGAAATACTGTTCCACTTCCTTTCATACTGAGTCAGGTACAAGTTAATTTGTTGCTCTTCCTCACGAGGCCGTTTAAAGTCCATGTCGTGCACCTGCAGGTTTCTCCACCTCCATAGAAGCCAAACAGTTACTGCCCATTTCTCAGGCCAACTAACATCTTCAGTCTTCATGGGTTTCTCCAGTAAATTCCATTGGATCCATTTCTTCAGCTCCAGCTTGAAGAAGCTTTCTTCCATGTTCTTGTCCATTACTTTCCTCCAAACCTTCTCAGCCAGGGGGCAGTTTCTGACCACATGAATTGTTTCTTCTCGTTCTCTTTGGCATAAAGGGCATATGTCATCATCTCCTCCCCATTTACTGGTCCTATCCTTTGTGGCATTTCGATCATGGTATAATAACCATACAAATGTGCGAGTTCTTTCTGGCACTCTGAGTTTCCAGATTACTTTCCAGACTTTGGATTGGGCTCCCTCTTCATCCTTCCTAAGCCATTTGTATGCTGATGCCTAAGAGTGTAAGAATTGCTCAAATTAGCTTCTTATATATACAAGGTATTCAGTTTGCTACAGTTTAAACGCCTAAAATGTAAAGATGCAAATTTATGATAAGTTTTCGTTTAAAAATAATATTATATTGTGAGTTTTTTAAAAAGTAATATTACCCCTAAAATTTCTAAACAGAACAATGTTATCCCCGGTAATGTTGCTTTAAAAAAAAATTTAGGATAGAACATTCAAGATATTCTGTTTTTTTTTTGCCAAACAAGAAAGCATTATATTGAATTAAAACGAGATTAAAGAGACTAAGAAGTACCCTTCAAACAAACCAACCTAAAAGCAACCAAAATAAACTCAAACCAAATTAAACAAACTAATAAACAAGCAAATAAAAGTTCCACAAAGCAACAAGAAAAGACTCCAACAGGCCTTTATTTGCAACGGAGCTCGATGTACCTGATTGAACAGGTAAGAGCATTGCAATGAAGCTTTGACAAACCTCCCGACTACCAAATCTGCTTCCTTGAGAATCCATACATAGTAATGGTTCATGAAAAGATTCATTGAGGGAAGAACCTCAAGGAGGGCTAGCAACATATATAAAGTTAGAAAGGCACACTCATCCAGATAAATGATAGTGGAATCACCACTCCAACCCAAAAACGAACATGTTTCCATACCCACGAGATATGCTTATGTTTTGCCGACATAAGGACAGTGTAACCATTCACACTAAACAGGCATCTATTCAAGATATTCTGTTTAGACTTTAGAGCCTGTTTGGATCAGGAAATCTTGAGTCATCCGTCTGCCTAAAACTCCCATTCAGTACCTCACCCGAGAATAGTCAACCATCCAGTAGACTTGGTATATGTGGAAGTGGATGGATTTGTCCTAGACAATGGTAGCAGTGGATGTGGGGGTGTGCTGCGCAACAAGGAAAATAACTGGTTATGTGACTTTATTTGCAAACTAGTTCAAGTTCCTCCAGTAATTACAGAGGTGCCGTAAATCCTCAGTGGTCTCAATCTTTGTTGGAGCGAGGGTTATAAATATGTATCACTGAATTGAGGCTATTAATATGATTATGAGGGGTTTTAGTCGCAACTCTTCGTTTCAAGATATCTTGGATGGAAGTAGGAGATGTATCCATAGAGATCAACATGTAAACTTAATTTGTAGATTTAGGGATGTCTTAACCATTATGGACTGCTTAGTTAAGAGGTCTCATAATATGTCAGAAAGTTTTTGTATATCATTAAGCAACCTCCTTCTGGTAGTTAAATGAGAGGGTTTGGTGAAGGAGCTTCGTTTAGATAGATTTTTGTATCATTTTGATGTGAACTGATTTCGGTTTCTCATTAAAGGGGAAACATTCAACATAAATTTACACCAATACCTCAACTAAAACTTCTCCATGATTGTGGGGTAGCTGCGTAGCTGAACTGTTTTTCCACCTTTTTTCTAAAGGTCTTTAATCAAGCCTCATGAGTCTGTTTTTAATTTTGAAAAAAAAAGTTAATGTATTTAAAAGTTTGATTCACCCACTTCCTTTTTATTTTCTTAAAATCCAAAGCTTTATTCGTAATCCATAAATTTTGTATCATATTAATATCGACGACTATGAATTTACCCATAAAAAATTACTCCATGAAAGAACTCAATTGTAGTTTGGTCCCGGGAAAAACAAAGGAATTAATTGTAGATTTATTTATACTTTGTTTTGACTTTTGATAAAAAGTTTCAATTATCAGCTGCATTCTTGCCGACTCAACGATGATTATCCTGATCGTGGGCTCAAGCGTTGCGTTCACGCAGATCGGTTTCATGAATTCTTTGGACACCTGTCTCAGACACCGGCGAACACATTGCTTCTATACCCCTCTCGGAGCTTCACTGAAAAAAGCAAGGCCAAAACAAAACTCCTTTACATGTCCACTAAAATCGTTCTCTCGTTGCATTTCCAAACACGCACGAAGAGGAAAGGTGGCCGAGTTATACTTGCTGCTGACAAGTTAGGACTTCTTTTCTTCTGGATTTCTTGCATTTCTCCAGGTACTGCCAATTTTCTTTTCTTTCTCCCCTTCTCGAAGATGATCAATGTATTAGTCGCAAGAACATTGAACTGGGCCTTGCAAATTTTGATTTCGTGGAGCCGTGAAATTGATTGGGCAATTCCAAGTACTTGCTTATAAACTTTGACGGTCTCATGGGCATCATAGCGGACCTGAACTTCAGCTCTGATGCCTTCTGGGAACACTCGATGTAAGAAAACACTTGAGGATATGAAATTTTATCTTTTAGCCTCTTTTAATCCGGTGATGAACATGAACCCCACTTCAGGCACAGGCAGAAGACGTAGTTGCATAAATTAATTTTCATTTTTTTGGTTCTGAGGGACTCTTGTGTGCGCTATTGGCTGTGGAGAGTCTCCATCGTTTACATGCTCCTGCCTGCATATCTTTTTTTAATGCTCTGATGAGGTAACACTGGGTAGTCTTAGCGGGTGAAATGCCCCGCTATAAAGGAGATAAGATTATTGGCTTAGATAATCCATCCTTATCTTCTACGAAGTTGTTTTCTTTATTCATTTCACAGAGCTTTATGCTTTTTCTTGAAGTCTGGATAAGAAGGAATTACGTTGCCGTACTCTCATGGTAGGTGTATCGGTGCCTCTCCATTCTCTAATGCATCATTGCGAGGCAAAAACCAATGGAATCTACTGGAGAGTCGTCTCTGTTAATTTGTAAATCCTTAGTTCTAGTTGAAGTTTCTTCTTCTCGTATCTCCAAGTTCTGTAGTTAAGTAATCTCTAACTTGTAATGAGTTCTTTGTTTTGTTTGTTTCATTTCCATTTCATTCTGCATTTTCTCCTTATGGCTTTATTTTTCACCTCGGTCAGTTAAAAGGTGCAAAACTTACTAAAGAGAGTGCATTGCTTTGATATTAATTTCTTCCATCTAAGTTATTCATTCATTGTGTTTTGGGATAGTTACTGATTTAGCGCTATATGTAAGTTAAATAGCTGAATTCTTCAGGTTCAAGTATACACTCCCTGCTTGAGGCGCCTGTTGTTACACATAGTGCCAATTTAATTTTCATATCATATCACTGGTGCTAATTTTATTAACTTTGTAGATTTGGATTTTCAGAATTTCCTGTGGTGGACTTTAGCTATAACAAGAAGCTGGATAAAATGATGCGTGGTGAGTGCTATTATGAATTCTTTACGTTTAGTTGTAGCTCTCTGGTTGGTAGCCCTTATTAAATCCATTTCTGCGTTTATTGGGACAAAATTCCTCTGACATATTTACCTCAAAATCTGTGATCGTTTTCCCAATGGACTTCCCAAACAAGCCCATATCATCAGGCTTGTCTGATGGTGCATTCTGAAACGCATTTTATGTCTATTGTGTCATTTGGATAAAGCCTTGAAAAGGTTGAAAATCATCTTATTTGAAGGAGTTGAATAAAAATCCTTATTGTTTTGAGGAGAAGGACAATCACTCAATATGCCTATGACGTGTTTATCAGATAAAAGGCTGTTTTTCTGGAATTTAATTGTACATTTCATGAGTATCTGTTGGTGCTTTATCCAAAATTTTTATAGCTAACTTGGTCTTTTGAAGTCTTTTAACTCACGTGGAATTCTGTGTGAACTGTGAAGCTTCTACCTCAAAGGGTCGCGCATGATTACTTTCAATTGCATCTCCTAAAAATGATCAATATGACGATCTATTACCTAGTAATACAATTTTTGGAAAAAAAATATTCTTGATTTGTCTATATTGAGTCAATATAATTATTACAAAGTACATGATTCCTCGGGCTAGTTGACTGCCTATGTTGATGAATTCATCAGATGAGGTTGTGAACGATCGAGTGGAGGATGTGTCAACTGCAACTGAAACATATCATTCTGAGTCTGATGAGAAAGAAGCCATGACAAATATTAAATATCAGAAAGGTGGAGAAGATAGGGCGGAAGGGATATGTTCGGAAGAGTTTGATGCATCTGGTGAAGTTAAGATGGAGGCGCCCATTACACCTGATGATGTGATTAGGGCTGGTGGATTTGGTGCCAGAGATGATATCAGTAGCTTTCTGCCTGTTGCAAGTGATTCTACCGACTTTGAAGCTGCAATTCGTGATGCAAGAGATTATGAAGAACCCCAGGGCAAAGTAAGTAGACCAGGCCTCGGTTGGAATGAATCAACAACAAAAGGGGAATAATCGATTCCTTCACTGTTCCTTGCACAAGGCTTAAAACTTTTTTGCCGTTTTTAGCCTTGTTTTGATTTGTACGCGTTTTAGTTAAGCCTTGTCGGTGCCCCCGTTTGAAAACGTGGTAGAAAAGTGCTTTTACGTCAGTTGAGATAAATATGTGAAAGAGATTATCTCATTTTGCAGAAAAACACTATTAAACATGCGTTTAGCTTTTACGAACTCTCAACGAAGGCAAGTGTAGGGTATTTAAGTTTGAAGTAGATTAACTTGTGTTGGGGTTGACTTTTGGAGTTGAGACGCCGGATTCTAATACGTTTTCTCCTTCTTCTTTTTTACCTTTTTGCTGAACCAAGAGAGATTTTCCCTCTATTCTCACTTTTTACTTTGTACCCGTTTAGAAAAGTAGTAAATAAGTGCTTTTACTATTTACAAAGTAACTTTATAAAAGAGATTATCTTAATTTAATGGAAAACATGTTGAATGCATATTTAGGGTTTGGAAACGTTTTCAGGCATTGGTTAAAAAATATTAAAAATTTGTATAACGGCAATATCTCTTTTCTTTCTCCTTTTCATTGTTCCATCTTCTCACCAAATTTACGGTGTGCATTTATTATGTTCTATGGGCATTGGTTTCGTTGCTTGAGTTATGTTCTATGGGCGTTGGTTTCGTTGCTTGAGTTTTTATTTTAGTAATGACTTTCACTCGTGTTATTTCACTTATTTGGCGAAGTTCTTCTAAAGATGTGTTTTTGGTATTTAAATATGCCCAAATTCCAAATTTGACTTAAGCAGCTAACTGTTCCTATGAGACCTGAGACCTACGACTGTTGGCATAGTGTATTTTATATTTTCTCTTTATATGTTGGTAATACAAGTATTTTTGATGAGCAACACATTGGAGTAGAGGTGGTAATACGGGCCGCCCGGTGGGTTTGGGCCGGCCCGTCATGGGTTTTGAGCCCGGCGGTCCGGGCTCAAAATACCCATTTTAATATGGGTCATGATTTTTCAAACCCAAACCATAACCGGTGGGTTGGTGGGTTGGGCGGGCCGGCCCGTATTTTTTTATATATTTTTTAATTTTTTTTAAAAAAATAATATAATGAATTTTTTTGTCATAAGTCTAAAGTCCTAAATTATAAAAATACATTACAACATCATAAAGTTTAAAATTTAAACCCTAAACATCAATACCTCTACCGAACCAAAGCAAAAAACAGGGATCCCAAACAGTATCTTTAATTAAAGATAAAAATA
>JANTPZ010078016.1:665-30304 GCA_025593235.1 Vachellia pachyceras | reverse complement strand
GAAAATGGTCAGCTGAGTTTCCCTCCCTCCAAAATACATTTCAGACAATTAGAAAAAAATAAGAAGGAATGTGATCTCCCTCCAAAAATCAGAAAATTAGATTAAAAAAAAGAAGAGGGAAAGCCTTTCAAAATTTAAACAATATAAGGGTGAAATTGAAAAAAATATATTAATTCTTTTATCTCTTCAAAATTTCATGCTAAAAATAAATTTGAATAATTCAGTATTACATTAAAAAATTTCGTCACTAATTAATTTGAACAATTAGAGAGGAATATAATTTTCTTCCCTAAATTTCTCGCTAATTGAGTAATTTAGAGAGGAATATCCAAGTCATCGTTAATTTTCCTCGCTAATTTGGAAAATTAGAGAGGAATATAATATTCCTCGTTAAACTCCTCGCTAATTGGACATTTTAGAGAAGAATATCTAAGTCGCCGCTAATTTTCCTCGCTAATTTAGAAAATTAGAGAAGAATATAATATTCCTCGCTAAATTCCTCACTAATTAAGTATTTTAGAGAGGAACATCCAAGTCATTGCTAATTTTCCTCGTTAATTTGGACATTAGAGAGGAATTTACTATTCCTCGCTAATTAGGCTATCTATAGAGGAATTTTAAAGTCGTCGCTAATTTTTCTCGCTAAAATGTGATTTTCTAGTAGTGCATGTCAACATTGTTTGAAACCCAATGCTCAGTTAGCTCATTGGTATCCACCTCTATTTTAGCAAAGCTGAGAGAGAAGACCCATTTTCCATCCAAAACCTGCTCGGTCAAATTGGACCGAACAAATTACTCGATCTATTTAACCCATGTGTTGCCAGTTATCAAGGGCTATAAACTCGAGGGATTATTTGTCAATGGATCTAGACATATGCCTTGACATGGAAGATTTCCATGATGCTTTACAAGATATTGTGACCCTTGGATCATGCATGCATGGAGGGGGTGGGTTTATGTGTTTGAATTAATTTTTTTTGCAAGTAATTTGACAATGTTCGGGGTAAGTGTATAATAAGCGTTTTGCCTATTGACTTGCCTAAAAGTATTCTTAAAGTGCATCTGAATTTATCATTATATGCTGCTCACTTGTTGTATGTACTTTTAGTGATTAAATTGCGTATATGAAATTGGACAGTCATTCTCCCCTGCAAGGGGATAAAAGATCGTTATATAAATAGATATTGAGCTTATTCTTTAGATAGCAAATTTATTGAGTTCCATGTTTTGTAATTTTCCAAGTTTTCCAAATTATACCAAAATAGAGGAGATGACAGTGTTTCCTATCACAAGCTTGTTCCTTTTTTGCCACCACCGTGTTATTCCCATAAAATATTCTCAACGATCTGGCAGTGCTGGGTGAAATATTACTCTCAAAGTTGTAAAAGAACTCGCAATCTTTTGAAGTGCTTGAGATGAAAATTCTACGTGACTTCATTTTCTTCTTACAATTCGAATATATTACAGTATTTTTCTACTGCATTTTGTGTTTGACTATGGAACTGAGAAATCTCTGCTTCTTTATGCTTAGATTTTTGTTAAAAAATGAGCTGGTTAGAGGGCCCGTCTGGGGGAGCCGTACCGTGTTACTCAGCAGACATGTAGGCTGCTATCTTCAAGACAAATTTTAGAGTTTACACATGAAAGTTACTAGTTCCAATCATTAATATATTTTGTGTTTTAATATGAACCATAAATTAGTGGGTCTTATGTTAAAGACAAAATGGAGTATATTCCTTGCCGCTTTCTGCTAGTGTCTGAAAGTTTCATTGGGCAAAGTTGGAGATTAAGTTTGATCTAATCGATCTTTTGTTATGTGACTTTCTTAGCAAGTCTTGTTTCCGACTTAGAATAATGGTGGGGGAGCATTTTGCATATTGAAATTTCGATCTTCCTTTAATTTTCTATTCCTGCCATCTTTCATGCATGCTTATGTAACATCTCAGAAACTATGCTCTTTGTGCGTATTATTATTCTACGTTTATTATACCATTCCATTTATTCAATAATTCACCCCCCAACCTTGGTTTTAACTGTTTCATAACCGAGCTTCGTTGTTTATATAACTACTATTGGTTGTCTGTTAATCGTTTATGATAATACGCAGTAATCATGTAGGGAATAATTTAAATCGAGCTCCTATGTGACTTGGCCATTTAAAGTTACAACATATAAATAGAAGTGCGTGAATCATGGAATTGCATATATATAAATTTGGCTCCTCTCTTTAATAATCCAAAGATATAAACCAACATAGTTTGATCAACAATATACTTTTAAGCCTCTACTTAAAAAATGGTGATAATTTCCCAAAACTAATTGAATTTCACTTTAATTTGCTTTATTCGCTCAAGATATTTTACTATTTCAAGGACAAATTTTTTCCCATTTGTGCAGTCATATATATAATGTGAGGTTAGTTTGATCAAATGAATGTATATAATATTGTAGAATTGAAAAGGAACAAGGGACTAGCTAGCTAGTTAAAATTGTGTAAATCTTGAGAGGAACTCAAAGAGATGATCTCTTCTAGGGTTCCATAGGTACAGTCCTTGTATTTATTATCATATAAAACACATTGGCCACTCATTAATGATGGTTTTGTCTCTGAGAAATTCATTTGAGGCAGATAATCTTCCATCTCCAAATGATCCAAAGGTACCGATGTGTATGCTGCAGCTTCTTCATGCATGCTTCCGTAAATAGGTACCTCTATATCCTGCACACCACGTTTACTAACACTATTAATTATTGCCAATGCTTACACACACACACACTCTCTCTCTCTCTCTCTCTCTCTTTATATGAGGATTTTTTTGGGGGGTTATCTTTACTTTGGAAACGTTTGGTTAGTTAGTCAAGAGTAGTTGTTGGGGATGGTGAAGAGAAGATATAAGCATATATATATATGAGTCAGCTGGTCCAGGTTATTTTCTAGAAGAAGAGCTTTATGAAAAGATATGAATTTCATCATGTACGTACGCCTTTTGTAACTTTAAGATCAAAGAACCAATTCATACTCATATTATGTGGACCACTAAGTAGAAATTACAACACATAAAGTCATGGTAAAATTTCATTGACACTTACCTTTGAGTTTTTACTTTTATGGGTTGATTAAGGATTGACATTTAAGGCATCAGCTAATGAAGCTGACGATTAAGAAGCACAAACACATGGAATTTTATAGTCCTAGTCTATACTTATCTGGGTTAAAATGTATCCACTACACTAAAATAATTTTCAACTAACACTCAGTAAGCTAAACTAATTTATGATTCATACAGAACTCTAAAGTATTTTGCCAGTTGTACCCATTATTCTTAAGTATTTTTAGGGTAATTTTGATCTTGCTTTACAATGTTGGATGCATGCAAACAATGCATTAAAAATACCTTATGATACTGAATGTTACAGAAAAAAGTTTTGATGTAATAACTTAACCCAATTTTTTTGTACTCCCACATGCCATAATTTTGGAAATCATGCAGATTAATTAGCTAAGACAAAAGGCAAAATTTAAATTAAAAGAAGCACCTGAAACAGATCTGATGGGCCCCCCAGAGAATACGTATTAGCTGCACTACTGTTTGCTTCATCACAAGCGAATTGTGCTTGAAAATCATCTACCATACCAGTTTCAGTGTGTGTTCCTTGAGTGAGATCCGAAGAAGAAGCATCACAATTTGGAGCAACTTTATTAACACGACCATGATGGTTCACAACTTTATTATCATCTTCATCTTCTACGGGTCCTACAGATTCCTTCCTTATTGCTTCCTTATCAGTTTTGCCTTCTTCTTTAGGTGATTCCGAGGTTTGCATCGTCTTCTTGAAAACGCGACACAATGAGTACGAATCCTGTGAGATATAATCATATAAGTATTAATATTTATGAATATTAAGCATACGCAAGAAGCAAGAAAAGTATAATAGCAGCATATATAGATCAGAAAAAGCAGGTTTTAGAAAGAGTGAATGCGAAAAGTATAAAGAATATCACTCAAGTACATGGATCTAATTCTGAACTCTTAATTCATAGAAAAATAAAGTTCTTTAAATCATAAAGAGAAAGCCATGTGTATGTTAAAGCTCAACGATATTTAGACCTGACTTATGTATGACACCATCTTTAATTTAACTTTACCTAATACTGCACAAAATTATTTGTTGTGATAAAAAAGAGGACAAATGAAACTGTAAAGCAAAGTGCTGAACTTATTGAGGACCATGGAGGAAGACTTTGGTGTTTTTTTAGGGTTTCTTCTTTCAATCATTATCAACTCTACTTCCGCAGAAGAAAACACAAGACTCAAACCCCATGCGATACACTTGTTAACAAAACAGCAGTTTTGTTAACGTATTACTCTTTCTATCCGAAAACCCTTATATGTAATCAGCAGGAACCCTTTCTGGTTGGCCAGTTCTCAATGAAAGAGAGAATGTAATGAGAGAAGAGAGTCTTTAGAAGAATCACACCTCAAAAGCTAACCATAAGAGTTGGAAAGCTCATGGCCTTATAAAGCCTTTACTTCAAGGCAACCTTTCCAATTTGGAACTTAATACAGGCTGTCTTTGAACCCAGTACCGATTTAATGATTTTGATTCTAAGAGGCTTTCTAGCTATAAGAATCCAACCAAAAATACATATTCACATATACATACCACTAATGAGTAAATAATTGCAGGTTGTGAATCAATGAGGCGATACTCGTGCATAACCCAGTTGGTTCTGATGCCATGAGGAGCTCTGCCCCTATAATACACCAACGTCTTCTTCACCCCAACAGATCGCTTTTGATGAGAACTCACTGGCCTATCTTTCCCTGTAGCTTTCCAATAACCAGCTCTTGTTGCCCTATTAGTTCTTGACCCGTTTGGGTACTTTCTATCCCTTGGACTGTAAAAATACCACTCCATATCTGTACTTGGCAACAATGACTTATCTGCAAGCAGTTATTTCTCATCTCAGATACACCATATAGCATAGTTTATATATATATATATATATAACTAATTAGCAGTTTAAAACAATAATGAAAAAGAACTTGCTAGAAAGAATTCGTATATATGTGTGTAGATACCTGGCAAATCCCAAGGCTCATGTTTGTATAGATCAACTTCAGCGATTATATGAAGCTCTATTGAGCGACCTGTTATCTTTCTTTCTAGGTAATAAGAAACAAGCTCTTCATCTGTTGGATGGAACCGAAATCCAGGTGGGAGAGTACTCCGAGGAGCCATTGCTGCAATTCTATAGAGAGAGAGAGATAATGATATGTATAAAGTATATATTGTGAACCAAACTGGCTTGTAAGACAACGTACTATATATAGAGGCCACTCTCCTGAGATCGATCAGAGAGGATATACAGAGATGTGGTTTGTTCTGTAATTAACAGGAGCATTGAGGGGCTAAAGTTTAAGAAGGGAGCTGCTCTTTGGCTTTTGAGGAGATTCCAATATATGTGAAACTAGTTTTTATCAACAAAAATATAATGTACTACACAGTTTACCTTTTTTCTTTCTCATCGAATCTGATATGATCACTCATACAAATCAAATTTTGGGCAAGAGAGGAAGATCTGTTTTCATCAAGTTAGACCATCAAAATAAATTATTTATTTCGGTTCCTAGCTAACTTTTCATGGTCCAAACGGAGTAACTCATTTATTTTTTTCATCGTGCAACAATTTTTATTATAGTATCTTCGAGCATTATTATACTATTATAAATGAATCCTGAAAAGAAAAACTGCGTTGATCAATGTATATTGTTGCATCCTATTTGTTTATGGACATAAATAAACTGATATATATCTTGGGGTTCAGGATATCATGTTTTATACTCTCAACACAATACTTACGATGGAGAACAAGGTATAGAATCTTATACGTATAGTATAACAACTAGCGCAAGCATGTAATATACGTTCTTTATACGATCCGATTGATTACTTCAATTATGAACTTGCCTTTCAGCGCGGGGGAAGTAGATTGTCAATTTTTAGGATCTAGAAAATCAAATTATAAGAAGGATCGCGTATTTTAATGCCTTAATATAAGAAGAGGTTAATGCCTTAATATGAAAGATTAGTCTGCATGGTTTTTATTAGTCTGTAATATATTACTCAATTATGATAATTTTCATTTATAATAAAGGATTAATATCATTATTTATTTTTAGATTTGATTGAATTTTGATTTTGATTATTATAGCTTTAAGTCGTTAGTTTTAGTCCTTATGGTTTCATAAGAACGTGCATGATTAAGTTTATAAACATATATTAAAATTAAAACTCATTAAAAATATAGATAATGGTCGTTAAATTCGGGCAAACCTTTTCAAAAACTATAAAGGTCAAAACCAATTATTTAAAATTATGGGGGTAAAAACCAAAATTCCATCAAATTATAAGGATCAACAATTGTATTAAACCATATAAAAAATTATAATATACTGCCTCATATCTTTAATATATAAGAGCTAATTGAAAATTGCATTTGGTAATATTAGATCCTAATCCTCATTGTCTCTAAAATGTACAATATTTTCCTAAAGTAAAAGCTTGATTGTATGTGTCAAGTGGTTTCTATCCAAGAGCAGTCATAATGAACTGTAGTATTTTAGAAAAATCAACTAATATTTATTACAAATAAATAACTTAATTAATTTCTTTAATTTACCTAAATTAGTCACTAGCTCTTATATCAAGGAGTTGAGGTGGTATATTGTTTGCTTTGTTAGTGTGTAATATTGGAGAGAAAGAGAAAGCATGAATGATTTGAAGGCGTGCTTGATGAATAGGGAGCATATAATTAATTAAGTAGAATTAAATATACAAAATTGTTTTTAAACCATGTGTATAAGTGAAGCAATGTATTAGGTTAATATTCGTATGAATAGAAAATAAAGCAGCTTAATAAGTGTTTAATCATGTTACAAAGCCGTTGCATTGCTAATAAATTATATCCAAAGCTGGATATTGCAATGTTCTTTTCTGAACATACACAATTTTTCTTTTGGTCTATTAGAGCATACTCATATTTAAAAATATATATTCTTCATGACACCCACACATATAAAGTTTTGTTGGCTTTTCTTTTATCATTAACATTTTTTAATTCTAAGATTTTGGACAAGATTGATTTGCGGCTTCTTCTGCTATAGCTTTGTCCAATACAGATATTTAATCAATTAGATGCTAATTATTATTCCCCCTGGTCCATTATAGATAAAGCTCCAATTAAATAATTTAAGATAAGTTAAATTTAGTTATTTCTTGTGAAATCTTAAAACTAGTTATTGCTTGTTAAAATTAGAGGATTTTGGTTAATTAGTTTGAAAGTTTTACGGTTGGTTAGGAATATTAGATAAAATGTTTGATGTTTTAAACAAAATATATATTATATTATGAAACATACATTTATAGTACTGACTAGAATTATGTCATAGTATATAAAATTTTGGTGAACATGAAAAATATGATGTAATTGAAATCATCACTAGTGGCTCATCAACCTCAAAAAAAGAAAAACAGAAAAAAAAATATGATCTAAAATGATAAATTTTAAAGATAGTAAATATATAGCTAGTTTGCCCATAAATTATTGTCTCAAGTTTTTCGAAAATTAAACTGTTACTTTCATGCTAAAACCAATCTGCCATCTATTCAATATGCATAAAGTTTTTATAAATAAATTTGCAAAAGCATAACTGCTACAAATGAAAGTGAAACACCAGCTTATTAAGTATAGTACTAACATGATAATAATTAAAGAATGGGGCTATATATATTGAAGGAAAATCCTAATTATATTTAATATTAGTGGGGTCAATTTGATGGTTTTTTTATTTGTCTTTGATAAAATTTAGCCCCAAGGAATTAGAAAGACCCTTTTATCATCATAATTCATCGTCAAGCATGGATCTATCTTAAAAAAAGGGAAATTTACAATTAAGTCCCAAATAGAAGAATTAATGAATGAAATGTCCCAAAGATTCAAAAAATTATCATGAAGTCCCAGGAGTAACTGTTGAAGTTGTCATTAACAACCTCAGCAACTTTCATTAACAACCTCAATAGTTACTCATGGGATCTCATGATAATTTTTTGAATCTTTGGAATCATTTTTTGGTTAATTCCCTTGCTTAGGACCTTGTGTCATTTTCCCTAAAAAAATATAATCTATCAGGCTCACACACACACACACAACAGTGTCTCTGTGTTCTTCTTCTTTTCATATATGTTTGTTGCCCCTTTAATTCTTCTCTCTCTTTGCCATCAAAACTTTTTCTTTACTGTTTTCCTTTGTTTCCCCCTTATTTAGTGCCCCTTTCCTTGAAATATCATTTCCATTTGGCTAAAGATCCTCAAAACACTTTAATGATTACAACGCACAACATCTTTGACTTGTTCTCTCTCTCTCTCTCTCTCTCTCTCTCTCACTCACTCACTCTACTTGAATGTTTACACACACACACACACATTACTTTATTACTGTTGTACCGACAGAAAATATTGAGATAATTGACCAGAATCAGGGTTTAAGCTAAGTGTGGTTGTAAGACACATGGGTGAATTATCTTTAGAAAAAGATTATCCCTTTGGAGCCATATTTAATTTTTAATTAAAAGGTTTTGTAGTAAGAAAATGAAAGAGAAAGGAGACAGGAAACATACCGGCTTCGGATCCAAATCGGGTTACTGAGAGTTTAAACTACTAGAATCTAAATTATTGCAGTATATCATATACACAACACGAGAGAAGAAAAGGAAGTAGAAATATTTAGCCGAAAAACTCAATGGTTGAGGTTTGGAATGACTGATGGAAATAGACTCTACTTATAGTATTGTGTGGAGGATATTTAATAGGAAGCTAAAACAATCTTATTTTAATTATAAAGGTTTATTTTGGCAGGGTTAACTAGAAATAATTTGTAATGGGTTTGAGTTATTGTTTGATTGCTATATGCAAATCAATAATACTTGAGTAGGTTAGTGTATAACTTATTTTTTAAATAAAAAAAAAGCAGAAAGGAGGCTTAGGATAATATCCTCCAAGTCTAAGACCTCTCTGAGTTGCTTCCTAACTATATAGATATATTTAAATCTGTGACTGTTTTTTGATCGATCGACACAATAATAGAGAAAAGGATTTTGTTTTGTGCATGGAAGTCTCTTTTTCCAAAAAGTTTTTTTATTACATATTTTTATTTTGGAACATTTTCCCTAGCTGACCTTATCTTTGAGAAATTGGGGAGAAACAGCTTTTGATTATTTTGTAAGAGATATATGGATTCCAAAACTGATCCATTTGGGTAATGAAACACTAGTCCGTTGGGAGAAATGAGTTTACAGATTTTGAGGTATTTTACAGATTTCAAGATGGTTTTATGGATTTCGAGATGGTTTTAATGAATTTCAAGATGATTTTTACAGATTTCGAGATTGTTTTATATTGGAATGTGTGCACCGTTTAGGAAACGGTATTCCCAAACAAGCACGTAAGCATTTAGATCCAGTTATAAGCACGCACAATCTCTTTATAATTTTTACAATTCTATCATTATCACATGGGGAGGATTTACTGTTACTTAACAACAAAGTTTAATAAAACTAATTACTTCTAGATTGTTAGGGGGGCTGTAGCTATTCAAACTTTCACATGATAATAGTATTGATGCCTCTAATCCTTAATTAATACAAGAATCAATTGACTTTTATGATAGATTACAGATGTTAAATACATTACTTAATGATATTTATTTATGTGTATTAATTATTAGATCACATGTATAATTTAATCAAAGTAGTTTAGAGAAAAATGATAAACATAAATACTTTAATGTAATGTATTTAGCTTCTTTTCTGAAAAAGTCAACTGATTCTTATATTAATATTAGATGTAGTACTAATCAAGAACCAGAAGAGATTTTGCATACATGGAAAAAGCAAAGTGAGGTTAAGGTTCTCTAACATAATTTTTCTGTCTTTTATAGAAGGGAGAATTACTGCAAATTCTCAATCCTAAGAAGTTCTATACAACAACAATTTCTAATGCAGTAAATGACATCCAGTCAATATTGTTTATTCGTTATTGAAACTCTTTTATGGTTACATTCTTTTATTAGGACTTTAAAATGATTCTTCATTTCTAGAACTCCATTTTGAAACAACCCCAATAACAAAAAGAATATAACCATACTTATAGCTAATGAATGCATAGCCTAGTCTTAATTAGTAGTCTGGAATTTAAACTTCAGGTAATAGACACACTTATGTGTGTTAAAGATACTGAAAACTTAATGGCACAAATCAATAGGGTTAAGGTGCATGCCATGCCATAAACTATTTTATGATTATTAGAGTCAAGGAGTTTCAAAATGATTTGAAGAACAAACTAGTCCCTTTATGACATAATTAGTTATTAAGACAGTATGCTCAATTTTTTATGGATAAAAAATTATCATACTACCTCGTGTACTTAATATAAGAGCAAGTTGACTTTTGTTAAATAGATTAAAATACGTGACTTAAAAGTATTTATTCATTATATTGTTAGATTATATATTAGTTTATAAGTCAAGTAAATTGATTTAGAGAAAAATGATAAATATAAATATAAATATTTTTTGTGATGTAGTAGCTTTCTTAATCTCTCAAATAAAATTTAACTAGTTCTTAGGTAGTACATATTATAATTAAATAATAGCAACAAATTAACAATTGAATTATGATTTAATTTACAAACTCTTTGATTTATAAAGTTGATAGGATTGCAATGAAATGTGGCATTTGGGATTATCATATGTAATGTAATGATGATTACATAACATTTACTTGATATATTATTATGAAATCATGAAATGAAATTTATATTTTTTCTAAAAAATAAAAAAAATATGAAATAAACTTTTTAATTTAAATAAGACTAAAAATGATATATATATCTAAATAATGATTAATAAAAGGTAAAACTATCCACATTTTATTAATTCAAACAAGGAAATTAGATTACCTAATTTGTTATAATCTGTTATAGTCACGGTTACTCGATTACATTAATATACCAACAAAAAATTGTAATAAGTAGAGCGCATCATAATTAAATTTAATCTCCTTCCATATAATTGAACCAAATAGGCATTAGGGTTAAGGTAAATCCATCACCCTAAAGTATTTTATGGTGCATCCTGCTCCTTAAAATATTTTTAAATGTGTTGAGCACTATAGAGTATTTTTTTAGTGCAATCAAACACTATAAAGTATTTTTTTCACATGCATTCATCTAAAATCTTAAAATATTTTTTGATGCATTCAACACCGGAACATAAATGATAGTCTAAAATATTGAATGCACATGAAAAAATTTATAATAGTATATGTATCTTAAAATATTTTAGGGTGTTGGATGTTAGATGAAACTTAACCCTTTAATTTATCCGGGAGAAAATAAAATAATGAAAATTGAATAAAACTACGGAGAGAGCGACTCGGAGAAAAGGAGGAGGCGAGAGGCGGTGGAGAGGCTCAGAGAGATGTCGATCCTGTGGGAGAAGAGCGCAACTTGGAGATGGCTCGTCCGGAGGACCAGAGATTCCAAGCCCTTCTTCCTTGCCTTCGCCACCGTATGCGGCGTCGTTCCGGGAGTCATTGGCTATGGCGTCATGCAGCTCACCAACACCCGCAACGAACAGCTTGAGGCCCAGCTTCGCAAAAATGCTCGCCCCGAAACCATGGTACCACTTCCCCCTTTCTCATCATCAACCTGTAATTTCTTGATCCGATGGTTGGCATAGCGATTTGGGTATTTAGACTTTCGGTGGGAGAGATGTGCTGAACTTGTGGGCCATCTAGTGTTAATAAATTTGGATATAATTCATCTTTTCCTTTTCTTACGTCTGTTTAGGCTAGATGGTTAGTTTTTGTAAAGGGTACTTAATTCTACTGCTGCTGGAACATACTGCTACTTTGATGTTATTAAACAGTAACCATACGCATGTTCTATTTTAGAATTGTCAGATTCATCAATCATGTCATGCCTTGGTTCTCTCTGAGAAAAGACCATATAAAATTGCCCATATCTGTACTTCATGAAATGTAAGTTATCACCCGGAACGGTAGCCTGATATAAGTTATAACTTCAATATCAATTGACTAAAGTCTCCAACGGGACATGCCCTACAGGATGCTGATTATTAGGATTTGATCTTGGAATGAAACATGTTGCTTATCTTGGTAGTTTTAGGCTGTTTGATTTGATATGGTTGCACTGGCTTTATAACGTTTGACTTTGTATATGCCAAATTAGGCCTCAAATACATTTTTCTTAAAAAGAGTAGAGTAAGGCAAAACAAATTTTGACATTGATTCATCTTATTCTGTTCAGATAAAAAAACTGGATATTTGATCCTTAGGATAAAGTAATCACGCACCTCAATCTCTGTTTTTGTTTTTTTAAATGGAAGTTGAATCAATGATTAATCAAAAGGAGTACACGGAGAAACCAAAAACATCCTATGGCAACTTTTCTTCATCCACACCTTCTACAAGAAGGTGGGGGTTGATCAAAGGTCCTCTCATTGTAATTTTTGACTTTGACATGACAAATCTTCCGAACTTTTAACATGTGAAATTTCTCCAGTTGATCAAAGGTCCCCGTAATATCACATTTCTATCACTACTCTGAGTCTGATGACCCTTTGGTGTCCTCGTTCTGTCCTTATTCTGTAACACTTCTTTTTCCTCTGTAGATCTCTGGATATTTTATAACTACATTGATGGCCTATCATATTGGATTTGGATCGTCATAGAAGATAAATCTATCTGGAGATTAAAATAACTTAAGGGAGGTTAAATAACTTAATGAGCTGAATGGTAGCTATCATATGTTTTAGGACTTTTTTTTTAGGTCGAAATGAGTTCTTTCCTCTAGTGAAAAATCTTATTTTGACAATATGTTTGCTTTGATGAATTAATTAGATGATGGGACAAGTAAATAAAGAAAGGCTGGCTGAATTCCTTGGAGAGCTACAGCGGAAGGAGAATACAAATGACCGGTATGTTGCTGCTCTGAAAGGTGAGACTTTAACCAGAAAGCCGTATGTGAGAATTCAACCTGTTCCTAAGCAAAATGACACTGGCGTTGACAAGGAGCAGAAGAAATAAATTCTGATAGGCATTTGGTGTGAATATACGTACGAGGTATCTGCATGTCAAGTTCTCTATAGTGTTCAGTAGCTCATTATGAACTTGATGCTATTAGTCTTTGCATTTTGATTTTGATTTGGTTTTATTATCTTACAGAAGGGGATCCTTGTGAGTTTGCATGATTATATATAGACAGGGTTTTTCCTTTTCTAGATTTCGTGTTCTTCTGTGGAGTTAGCAAGTTCTCCCAGGCTATGGGATATTTTGAGGTTTAATCAATCCCAGCATAGAATGTTTCCTTTTACAGTGGCGTGAAATAAAACACAATGCCTCCACATTTTATCATGTTCATGACACAATTCGCCGTCTTTTTTTTTTTTTTTTGTATCAATTTAATTCTATTATCCCTTACGTCCTCCAAAAAGAGATGGTTACACCAACAGTTCCATATCTAAATCAGTCCTCTTAACCGCACCTTTCTGAAGTCCTTCATTGACTCAGTTTATTAACATAAATGGTCTCCAAGTTCTGAAACAGAGATGTGTGGGATGAGATAATGGGACGGTTAGATGGAGCAGAAGAGCAAAAGGTGCAATGCAGAGGGAAACAAGTCTCCATTTCGTCAAGCAAAGTACTCACTTTGGAGGGATTAACATTTTTACAAAATGATTAGCCAATGCTTTGCGTAAACGTACATTTTACTATAGCTAGAATTTCCTGAAATAAGTTTTAATAAGTTAAAAGAAAAATTATCTGAATAAATCTGTTTTCTCTTTATGCTTCAGTGAGAATTCTTTCCATGTTTAAGTAATGTCCAGAGGAAGTTCATTTAGGCCTTTTCCAAGTCTATATCCTTGAAATGTTACTCCCTTCCGTTTTAACGTAGGATTTAATTGACAATTTAATATTAATTCTAAATGTTTTCACATATTTATCAATATTTTTTAAAATTAGCTCCATGACAATAATCAAGCAGGAGAGAAATTCAAGGGAATTAAGAAATATGATTAAAATGTTTTAGAAAAATGTCATATTAACTAATTTAACTAATTTCTTAATATGATCAAATTAATTAATTAGGCCTTACATAAATGAGTGTGCCATATTAGTAGAATCTACTGACAATGGAGATGTGTTTCTAGTACTCTTTTCACAGTAAAATAAATTTTTAGGTCCAAGATTGTTCATTCGAGGTCGACTCGACTGTACCGTCCAAGATTGTTCATTTGAGGTAGACTGTACCGATGAAGACATCAATGATTTATTAGACAAATTTTGAGCATGAACTGTCAAAGCACAAGTATCAAAGTACTGATTGATATTAAATGTGAACACTTTTCATAGCGGAAATTCAAACTTCCATACACCACAATATAAGAAAATAACTTATTTCGCTAGACCCAATCCCCCGTAAAAAAACCAATCCAAATCATTATCTTGTACACTGCCCCAAACATGATATAAAATCACCATACAGTTGATTGTGTTAGAGATGCATATACTAATAATTTCCCAAATACTTTTAAACCTTGTAATAATCTTAGAGACCCTCAAATGAAATGATCAAAGTCTTCATCACTACTAAACTCCTTCACCCACCCTCCTCTATTTGCCATATATAAACCATTTTCAAATTTGTCATGAAACATCCAGAAAGAAAAGTTCTCTTGACTCACAACATTACATTAATGCATACCTTTTCCTTTGCGTTCATCTCAAGTCTTCAAGAAGCTAACGGTTGCAGACACATGATAAGCAGAAGAAATAAAGTCGTATGGGGTGATTACATTGTCCGTTCACAACTAAAATAAGTTTTACTAGGTTGCACCCTTTCTGATTCCATTATTTACAGTTATCATCTCCTGGCTTGAGATCCTTCTGATCCGACATAAGAGCACAGTCCATCCACATTGCATCATCTTCACATTATACCGGAAAGAAAACTACTGATGCATTGGTGATATATACATAGAATGAATAGCAAAATGAGGAGAGTGAAAGTGAATGAGACAAATAGGTTTGGTTTGAACCTAAACAAGTAAACATACCCCGTTATCCAGGAAATAGTTTGATACGAAGGGTTATCTCCTCCCGACAAATAGGACATGTGGACAGTTCCATCCCACAGTCTTCACAAGTCTGCATCAGAATCACATATAACTCATCATTCTCATTACACACAGAAAAAATCAATGAAACCATTCTGGTACATGTATTTACCATGTGTCCACATCCAAAGGCCATGTCCTTTTCATTGGTCAGACAAATTGCACAATCCTGCACCATATCATTGTAAATGCAGTTTTTTTTCTTATTTCAGGCTGAGCCAATTTACATGCAACAGAAATACTGCCATGCAGTTTACCATTTGATTAATCTTTGGAGAAACCCATTAACAGTATGTAATAATGCCCTTCGGAAAAGAATAAACAAATCCGTCTTTATTGCCATAATGCCAGTTATTAATGAACATAACTACTGCAATATTTATGAACATAAAGCTCGATGCAAATCATTCATTCCTGGCATTCATTTTAGTCAACAGTCACATATTGCATCAGACAAAACCTAAGCAAAGTTCTTTAAATGTTTCCTATCAAAATTTTCCGCAGAAATATAGCATAACCACTTTTTTCTAGATAGCAGAATTGTATGATGTTTGAGTTGTAAATTTTAAATGAACCTGAAGGTAGAAACTTTAAAATTATATCTAAATTTTGTTGTGGCAGATTGAATTTCATCATTTCATCCTTGTTCAAAAGTTGTAAATGTTACAGACAGAATGATTTACCTCAAACCAATCAGAAAAATGCTTCTCTTGGCTTTCAATTAAGAAAAGAAAACTTATAATTAAGCTAGGTCCACACACAGTGGGGAAGAAATTACACTCATAAGAAGCAAAATAGTCATAATAATCTGAAGATTTGTGCCTGAGGAGCAGTTGGGACAAGAAGTGAAGTCATCAGGTAGCTTCAGTTACACAAATATTTAACTTAATCATGAATGAACAAGTAAGCGTGGCATGTGTGAATTTCATTGAAAAAGTTAATTAGCATGCTTATATAATAATCTGTGATCAGTCTCGTCCGTTTCTGTAAGGAGGATCTGTTTAATATTTTTTTTGGATTTAATTACCTGGGCAACAGCAGAACTCGACGATGCCGCTGTCACAGCATTAAGGGCATCAGCTAACTCAAGTTCTTTTTCTTCAACCTGTCTCAAGGCCCTTTCACTAGTCTCCCGACATTCCAGCTTTAGCATCTCAATCAGCTCAAGCTTTTTTTGCAAATCTTTCTTCGTTTTAACCCATTCATTCTAAACATTAAATGTTACAAATTAATGGTCATTTAGATCCTTCAATCCATCCTAAAATATTCTTTATGTGCACATAATATGTTATTGTAATTGCTCCATGAATAACAACAAAACTCATTAGGTGAGGAAGCATAAATATGAAGAAACACTAATTTAGACTTAGATTTAAGACCAGCACAAAAAAATTTCTTGTATGTCTCTCGGGTTTTTTTTGGTGTTTGTGTTTTTTTCTCCCTCCGCAAGAAAGGGGAGTTCAATACCTGAGAAATGTCAGCATCATTTCGAGCATGCTCAGTTTCTTTTCGAGCATCCTCTAATTCTTGACTTATCTCTTCAACTTGTCTCATGGTAATTTGTCTTGTATCCTGAATTTCCAACTTCAGAAATTTGATATGCTCTTCCTTTACCTGCAACTCTCTCTTCACCTTGGTCCATTCATTCTAAACATAGAAGCAACCAATTAAGTGCGCACAACTGTTTATGCAATTGCACCATGTCAACATATACAATCATTTGAAGAAAGAATTTAGTAATAAGTAGCATTCAAATACTAGGTAAAATGTAACATTAATCTCGGAAATCTAAGAATAAGGAACTGTACAAGAACTAACAATATCTTATCATTGATCCCTGTTAGTGTTACTGGAGATATTTTTCACAATTTTAAAATTACAAAAATGAATCCTATATTTTGTTATCTTATTGATACAACTCAATTTAAGTTGGACTATATTGTTAATTGGTCTAGAATACGATAGGGGAAAAATCAACAGAGTTAGTACCTCAGCTATGTCAACATCATTTCGAGCATATTGAGCTTCTCTTCGAGCATAGGCTAATTCTTGAGCCATCTTTTCAATCTGTCTCTTGGCCAGTTCTGCCTCATCATCTTTCTCAATTATAAGCCTTTGTACAGTTTTTCCTTCTTCTATCAGCATTCTTTTAAGTTTAGCACATTCACTCTGTAAAGATAGCTAAAGCAATTAAAGAAAGGTAATGGAGTGATACAGTCAAAGCGTCAAATTCAATTTCAATATAAAAAACAGAAAACATGGTTACAAATAAATAATTATGCACATTTCTTCACAAATGAAAGACACTGAAGAATTTATTCCTTTTAGCTTATCAAACATTTTGTAAAACTTGAATCTGTCAATTATAAATAAAATAAATAAATATCACATTATTGTCAAACGTAGCCTCACTATAAAAAATCTAGCCACATGATTTAGAGCATGCTTCCTGAATCAACTAAAGATGAAAAAAATGCTTAGCTTTGTTTTAACTATCCATGTTTGATCAGGGCAAAGATTTTCTATTAAATTGTAGATGGATCAAGTTTACCACTGCAAGTAAATCATAACGTTTTTATTTTCTGATAAACCAGAATCAGAAACGGAGAAGAAATTCATTCGTATAAACCAGAATAAAAGAAGCACAAATGTTCTTCTTTTAGCTTTTATGTATGTCTTTTATAGTGATATAAAAATAAAAAAAAGTACTTTTTAAAACAATTAAATAAGTATCAATCGACTACTAACTGCTTTATGATTCAGTTTTGTACATATTTGGAAAAAAAAAATTTCTCTATAATACTTTGTCTAGAATACAATACATTTATCTAAAATTCACCTCGGCGATCACAGAAGCGTTAAGGGCATTGGCTAACTCTAGTGCCTTCTCTTCATGTTGCCTACTGGCACTTTCTCTTATCTCTTGACATTGTAACTTCAGCAATTTGACATGCTCTTCCATATTCTTCAAATCTCTCCTCACCTTAGTCCATTCATTCTGAATACATAAACTTCCCATGAATAGCAATTTAAGTGCTTCAATCAACCCTAAACAATTCTGACACAGTATTTTATAATTGCTCACATCAAAATATATATTCATTTGAAGATTCATATGGCAAATAAAACCAGAGTAAGAAGCGATACACAAACTGAATTTCTATCACCCAGACTCTTATATTATTTTGTTATCAAATTGATTACAACCGCATGTAAGTTGGTTCATGCTGCAAATTAATCTAATATGATGGAAAAATATTATAAATTAAGGGAGAAAATACAAACATAATCAGTACCTCAGCAGCATCAGCATCTTTTCGAGCTAACTCAGCATCTTTTTGAGCATGGGCTAATTCTTGATGAAGCTCTTCAATTTGCCTCTTGCCTAACTGTACTTCATCTTTCTCAAGTCTCAGCCTTTGTACAAGATTTTGCTCTTCTTCCAGCATTCTCTTCAGTTTAGCACATTCATACTGTAAGATTAGAAATGAATTAACAATGGTATGGAAGTAATACAGTTAAACTGTCATACCAAACCCACACGGGAAAAATAAAATTAAATAAACAATTATACAAATTTCTTCACCAGTAACATGAAGAAACTGACATGCGTAATATCAGTCCTTAATACAAACATGATTAGTACCTCAGCAGCATCAGCATCTTTTTGAGATAACTCAGCTTCGTTTTTAACACGGGCTAATTCTTGATCACGCTCTTCAATTTGCCTCTTGGCTACCCGGACCTCATCATCTTTCTCAAGTCTAAGGCTATGTACAAGTTCTTGATCTTCTTCCAGCATTCTCTTCAGTTTAGCACATTCACCCTGAATGATTATATATGAATTAATAATGGTAAGGAAGTTGTAAAGTTAAACTGTGAAACCAAACCCAAATGGGGAAACAAAATTAAATAAACAATTATACAAATTTCTATATACAAATCACATTTTAAAATGTTGCTTCAATCCATAAAGTCACTAGCCACATAATTATAGCATGTTTCACCAAAGAAAGAAAGATGAGAATAAATAATGTTTTTTTTCTAAATTTTTCTATATATTTGATCATGGCATACATTTGCTTTAAAATCTTGGAAGGATCTAATTTCCCACTGAATGAGGGAAGCATAAGTGAGTTCGCTTAGGATGCAGTATCATAAAGAAGTACAGATTCTATTTTTTTACGTATATGTGTTCCAGTTTTTTCATGTACATGATCCCTTCTTTTTTAATGAGCTTCAAAGACCTAATTCATGAAAAACCTAATTGAGCATATTGATCTTTCATGAAAAACCTAATTCCTTATTTGTTGCAACTCATGGAAATATTAGCAATATAATCTTTTAAAAGTTTATGTAAAATAAGTATCACATGCAATATTAAAAGAGGTAGATAAACTCAAATGCACATCTAAATAAGCGACAGAAACAAGAAATACCTCAGCAATTTCGGAAGCATGAAGGGCACTGACTAACTCTCTCTCCTTCTCTTCAACTTGCCTCACGAAACTTTGTCTTATCTCATCACATTCTCGCTTTAGCAATTGATAAAGGTTTTTCTCCTCTTGCAACTCGTTCTTTGCCTTAATCCATTCAGTCTGAGCATATAATTACTTATTAATAGCCACTTAAGAGCTTCAATACATTCTAAATAATTATTTCAGTACACGGATTATATTATTGTAATTGCTCATCTTTCTTTATTTTAGTAATTTCTTCTTCTATTAGCTCTTGGATTTTCAAGCTAAACATTGGGTGTCTTGCACCAAAATGGTCCCCCCTTGGAATGGCAAACAACTTATTATTAGAGCAGTCAACTCTCAATTCATCAAGGATCAAAAGTAAAAATAAACATCCTCTTCAAATTTTTGACTCATGAGAACTGAAAATGGAAACAACTAGAGGCAGCAAAATATTATAATTGTAGTAACATTGCCTTAATTCTCTACATCTCCGACTCAGTTTGATTCATACAGATCCTCATTTGAATGATCCTACTATAGATGGAACCCAAATCTTCATTGTTTTTGTACAGACAATTGAAGAGAAGAGAACGTTATTCTTCCTCTCAATCCAGAAACAACTTCACTTGTTTTACACCCAAATCATTAAAACCATAATATTCATATCCCTCCTTAAGAGCTACAGGTCCATTCTCATGGGAAAATAGCAGTGAGAGAAAGGTGACTTCCGTGACAAACTCTTGCAAGCTCAAACGTCAACCTAACCAAACACAATCACACTGTTCTGGATCTCCATTCGACAAAATTACTGTCATTCAAATCATAAATCCTACTTCCTACCATATCCCTATTATGTACAAATAGAAATACTTTGTCATTCAAATTGGTTAGTATAGGTGCTTTCATATATTTAAGCACAAGAATCCTGTAAAGTGGGACACTGGGTTTATTTGTCTGAAAAATGATAGATAAATATTTTAATATAAATGAAAAAAGATATCAATACAATACAACTCAAACCTCAGCAACATCGGCTCTAGAAGTAGCATACTCAGCATATTTTCGAGCATCATCTAATTCTCGACCTATATCTTCAATTTGTCTCTTGGCCAGTTCAGCCTCATCATTTTTCTCATGTATAAGCCTTTGGACAAGTTTACGCTCTTCCTCCAGCATTGTCCTCAGTTTGTCACATTCACTCTGTGAAATTAGCTACGGGTTCAGCATAACAATAATGGAGTGGTACAGAAAAGTATCACAGACAACTCAAGTGGGGAAAAATCAATCATCAACAAATAAGTATCTATATAAACATTGACAACTTACAAGCATCAAAGGAACTAACATTAGAGTAACATCATTTTCATCTTTTTATGAATTTTGTCACAACAAAATCCGTCACTCTCAATATGACAAAAGCTAACTTAAAATTCAAATTATAATTTCAAATGCAGCATCATCCATTATAAGATCGCAAGCAACATACATTACATAATTATATCATGGTTAGGCCAGCAATGAGTGAAGAATAAATGTGTGTTCATTTATTTATTTTTTTACTATTTATGTTTTATAAACAAAGGAATTTTCTTTTGAATTACAGAAAGATTAAATTCTCTACCCTGTGAGTAGCATAAAGTTAGTGTTTCCTTATAGAGCAACATTAGAGACAGGGCAAAAAAAAATAAATAAAGAAAAATTTCAACAACATAAACATGGAAAATACAAATAAAAGACAATCATATACTTATTTCAAGTATGTCATTTTTTAGGGAATTAAAAGAAAAAATTGCTGCTGGTTAAAAAACAGAAAAAAGTGCATCCCAAAATAATAGACCAAATGTTAATTACTGATAAAAGCACAGGAAAGATAATTTAGTGTAACACTTCTGCTGCTTCATTACAGAATTAGAAAATGCTAATTTTTTTTTTTACAAAATTCTTTTCAAAGTTTATCTGGATTAAAATACATCTTTCAAAGAGGAAAAAACTAAAATAAATAGAAGAAAATAACATTACCAACAACAAATACCTCAGAAATTGAAGCAACATTGTCATCACCCTGTCTCAGTACAATTTGACTTGTCCCCATACTTTCTGGCTTTAGCAATTGCACAATCTCTCGAGTTTCTTGCAATTCTCTCTTCAACTTGACCCATTCATTCTTGTAAACATAAAAATATACTAATAAATAGCCACTTAAGTACTTTAATCTATCCTAAATAATTTTCAAAAGGATAGTAACATCTAATTATAATTGATCACAAAAAAAACATAGAATTATTTGGACAGGAGATTAATTGAATGGCAGATAAAAACCGTGGAATTCTCAAATTTAAGAGTGGCACACAAATAAATTTATCATACAGCCTTGTTGAACTAAATATTGTGAAAATTTTAACAACAATGAATGAAAGAATCCTGTATTATAAATTTGTAAAAAAATGATATATATAATTGGGGGAAGGGGGATCAAGACAAGCCAAAACCTCAGCAACATCGGCTCTAGTTGTAGCGTAGTCAACATCTTTTTGAGCCTCAGCTAATCGTTGATTCATCCTTTCAATTTTCCTCTTGGCCATTTGTGCTTCATCTTCTTTTTCTTGTTTAAGCCTTTGCACAAGCCTCCTCTCTTCTTCCAGCAGCCTCCTCAGTTTAGCACATTCACTCTGTAGAGTCAACAACAGCTCCAACCATAAGCGAGTGATGTAGATGAAGTATATCACATCAGTTCAAATGGAAAAGCAAGATACAATTATCAATACATAATTATCTGTAATTGTATATTTCTTCACAACTTGCAAACAACGAAGGAACTAATTCCACCTTGAAAGAAGCATAAAATCAGAGTTTCTTCACAGAGCAATATAAATATCCCGCGTCCAAAATAGGGGGAGGGGGGGAATCTTTGGAACAAAAACAAAATAAAAGGTACTGACATAATCCTAAAGGAAAGTATTCATGAAATAAAAGAAACACCAACAAATACCTCAGCAGCTGCAGCAGCATTAAGGGCATTAACGAATTCCACAGCCATCTCTTGAACTTGTTTCATCAACGGAACTTGTCTTGTCTCCTGAAATTCCAGCTATAGCAATTCGATTAGCTCTTCCTCTTCTTCAAAACTTCTTCTTTGCCTTAATCTACTTATCCAAAAATGATGCAAAAGTAAAAGCCAACGTCATTGTTGTGAAATGAGGGGGAAACGTCCATAGAACTCTATTTGAATATCTACATAAAGATCTCGTACCAAGAGTGACAAGAGAATTAATTGCACAAACAGCACAAGGGGG
Source organism: Vachellia pachyceras (assembly GCA_025593235.1). Lineage (NCBI taxonomy): Eukaryota > Viridiplantae > Streptophyta > Magnoliopsida > Fabales > Fabaceae > Vachellia > Vachellia pachyceras. The sequence goes on along the minus strand of JANTPZ010078016.1, from coordinate 7,289 downwards.
GGGAGCTTGTGTTGATCAGCCTCATCAATCCTTACAGGTTTCAATTGAAGAGCGCATCAAGCAAGTAATGCAGCAGAAACATTATAAAATATTGAATTTACTTGAGAAAACACTCACGAACAGAACTGTTTAGTCCCGTTTCTGCCACTCCTGCGTCTTGCCTGCTTGAAAGCTTTTAACTGTTCAGCCAGTGGAAAGCTTAGAGTGGATGAAGCTTCATATTTTTCTGGTCAAGAAATTGATGAAGCTTCCCCAGTGATGACCGAAGCTGGAAGAAAGTGAGGGATCAGAAATAGCAACTCTATTATAAGTAAAACATCAAAGAAGAAAGGGAAAGGAAGGAAGTGAACAAAAGAAGACAACGACGGTTTGGTGTAGACGTCTCGAGGAAGGAACCTCTTTAGAGCTTATAGCAATAGGCGATTTTAAAACCTAAATTTTATCTTAAAATTTAGATTTCATTTAAATATTTATATTTTAAAAAAATTATTTTTAAATGTAAAATTTAAGTTTTGAAAAATTACTTTTTTGTTAAATAACACCTTCCTTCTAATAAATTTTTTTTACTCTCTTTTTCTTTCTCTTTTCACTTTTCTATCTATTTTTTATCTTAAAATTTATAAAAATTATTCTCTAAAAGTTAAGTTTTAATTCATAATCTATAAAAATTATTCTTAAAATGGTTTTCAAAAGCGATCTCTTCTGAAAAATTCAAGTAATATCATTTTGTACAAAAGATTCCCTAATCATCTCATAGGAAAGATTACGAGCAGCGTTAAAAAAATAAATTTTATAAATTTATGAAAATCACTTCTTTTAACAACGTTAACCGAATAAAGGGCAACGTTGACCAATAGAAATATTTTTTTCAAAAATTATCAAATATATATATCTAAAACTTGTGACATCTTTAATTAAAAAAATTGGTTCTACTATTTTATTTATACAATTAATAATATTTTTAAATACGTTATTAATGAGTTTTCATTTTCCAATATAGTTCCATTCCCATTTGTTGCTTGTAGGTGACAACTTTATTTTTCTTGATTATTATGTGTATTTTTAAATTAATTTTTCACCATCACTACTCATCCATTATCTAATATATAAAAGAGTAAATGTTTTTTTGGCTTACAAGTGCACCAATCATAATTGTCTACAAGAGCACTTATAAAAAAAATAGTAAAATACGTATTTGTTTTGTTTTGACTCATTTGAGAAAATTTAATTAGTTCAATTAGATTGTTGCTTAATTATGATTAGTTTATTTGGGTATTGAATTTCAAATTTCAAATTTCTTCAAAATCATTAAAGCTAAAATATTTTCTAAAATTTTAAACTTAAATATATAATCTGAAAGAAATTTGAAATTTTAATTTAAAAAATTTTATTTGGGTTTTTATTTTTTATCCTTCCCCTCTTTTATTTTTTATCCTGCTTCCTCTCTCTTGAATTTCACGATTTCTTACTTGATGTCACGCTCCCCTCTTTTTAACCAATGGGCTCATTTGAGAACGCGGTAAAGAAGTACTTTTACATAAGTCGAGGTAAATATGTGAAAGAGATTATTTCATTTTACAGAAAAACATTGTTAAACGTACATTTTGGGAGTCCAATAGCTCCCCCAAACACCAGTGTTGCTTTTACGATTTGATCTCCCTTCTATCTTCCCAAAATCCTCCTTCTCATCCTCCTCTTTCGAGCCATCATTTGGTGGCTGCCAACGATACTGGGTTCATTTAGAAATACGGTAGAGAAATACTTTTACGTAAGTCAAGGTAAATATATGGAGGATATTATCTCGTTTTGCGCAAAAAAACCGTTGAACGCGCGTTTGATTTTTGGAAACGTTATTCCAAACAAGCCCACTAACACTAGCATTACCTCCGATGGAACCATGTGCATGTTTGGGAAATAATTTTTCCCAACGGTGCATGTAAAGCAAAACAAAAGCATCTCGAATCCGTAACTCCTTTTTCTTAACGGATTCTCAACACACGTTGATGCTGGGATTACCTTCAGTGGAACCATGGACAAAAAACTAGTGGTTACCATGTTACTCATCAAAGGCCTCACTCCTTCTTCCTCTTCAAAGGCACATGGCTGTTACAGCCACCACTTGATTCATATCCTTTTCTAGCACTGGCGGACCTATTTGGTCCCACCGGGTGTAGTCGCATCCCTGATTTTCATAAAATTATATATATATATATTAGTACTATGTGATTTATTTTGTAACTACTCATTTGCTAATTTTGAACCCACTGAATTTTTGTTTAAATTTTTTTCAAAAGATATTAAGAATAAGTCTTACTTATCTTCTCAAAAAATAGTTTACACCCCATAAGTTAGGGTCTTGAGTCCGCTACTGTTTTTTAGGAAATACTTCCTCAACAGATGATCCACCAATTCTATCTTTATTTTTATATTTCTATTTTCTATATTTTGACCGAATCCCTTCTCAGTGTGTGAGAGGCTTTCCTCCCATGTGAGTTACTTTGGATGGAGTACCAAGTCCTTGAGAATCTAAGTGAGTTAGTTTAATTTAAATGATTTGAATTTTCAAATTTATACAATTAAAACATCTTAAAACTAAATGCAATAAGGCTAATTAAAAATTAATATGAACCATATAAATGATCACGTGAACCATATATTAAAATTACAATTAGCAGCAAAAGTAAAACTAATTGATTGGGGCATTTGAAAATGAAATAAATATATATATGTAATGAGTAAACAACTATGACATAATGGTGATAATGTTATATTTAGAGTTCTTTTCTTGAAGGTGGGAGTGACATCCCAGGGGGTTGGCAGCAACTAATATAGATATTATTGATTATTTGTCAGAAGATGATCAGATTACAAATAGAGTGGAACAATACTTGCTTTGACATTAGAAATTGTAAAGAAGTTTAATAAATTGATAACCTATTTACCAATAGATAAATTACATGTGTTTTAATGTTATTCATTATTAATAGATGCACTTTAAATTTTTCTTATGTTTGAGCCTTCATATTATTGAATTACTCTATTTATCTAAATCATCCAAATAAACTATTGGTTTAAACCAGTTAAAAGTAATAAATTTGCAAGAGAAATAATTTTGTTCTCCCAAATGTACAATTATTTATTTATGGAGATAATGAGTTATTGAGAATTGGTAGGAAAAATATGAGAGAGGTGTATAATGAAGTGGGGAGCAAAAATATAAAATGCATTAAATTCTTCAAAAAAAAATCAACTTGCTGGCTTGGTTATATAAAACTAACCCTATGTGAAAAAAATATTTCTTTTATATAGAACCAAAAGGATTATATTATCCAAATTTATTTTGTATGACTTTATTGTTGTTCATTGAGTTTATTTGTCCAACAATTTCACATAAACCTTGCAATGCATAGGGGTTATTAAATCTTGTTTGTATTTAAATATCCATATTTTAATAATTATAAATAAATTTTTAAAATCTGTAAATTAAAATTCTCAAATTTGTAAGTTAACTTTGTAAAATATTGATATTTTAATATTTATAATTTAAAATTGTTACATTTAAAGTGATTTTTTAAATTAATATTTTAATATTTAGGATTCAATTTCTTTGATCAACTATTTGATATCATATATTTGCAAGTTAATTACATGATTTTTAAATTACTCTTTAAATTTCAAAAATTGATTTTGAGCCCCTAAAATGCATTCTAGCTTTAAAGGGTGTGTTTGAGAATGATTTTTTTTTTCTTTTTGGAGAATGTAAAAAATATTACAAACCAAAGGGTGTTTTTGTTACAAAACCATCCTCTGAGTTTCCAATTGGACCCAAGTATTCTTTATTTTAATGAGTTTTTTTGCCGAGTATTTTAGGGTTTGTTTGCATCATCTCCCTAAAATTTAGATTTGGTTTCAAAACCTAGATTTTACCCCAAAATCTAGGTTTTGTCCAAGCAAAATTTTTTTTCAGAAAAGTTATTTTGGTTACAAAACCTCAGTTTGAAACTTATGTTTTCTCTTTCCTACATTTTCCTCTTTTTCCTACTTTTTTATCTTTCATCTCTCCTACTTTTTTTCCTTCTTTCTCTTTCATCTCTCCTACTTTTTTCCTTCTTTCTCTTTCATCTCTCCTACTTTTCCTTCTTTCTCATTCATCTCTCATACTTTTTCTTTCTTCTCTTTCCTATTTTATACTTTTCATTCTTTCTCTTTCTTCTTTCCTACCAACTTTTTTGCCTCCGAATCCGTAAAAGCTAATTACTTTCCAAACATAGGGCTTGTTTGGGAACCATGTTTGAAAAGTGATTTATGTTTGGGAAGTTATAGCTTTTACGGATTCCGAGGCAAAAAAGTGGGTAGGAAAGAGGAAAGTAAGAAAGAGAAAGAAAGAAAAAGTAGGAAAGAGAAAAGAAGAAAAAGTAGGAAAGAGAAAACCTAGGTTTCAAACTGAGGTTTTGTAACCTAGGTTCCAAACAAGCCCAAATCACTTTTCAAAACCTAGGTTTTACCTCGAAATCTGTAAAAGCTATTTTTAAAATAGTTTCCAAACAAGCCCTTAATGAGTTATAAATTTTGAAGTTTGGTTTATAAATCTATAAAGTTCGCCTTATGAATCAATTTGTAAAATTTGAACAATTACTTGTTAACGTACAAAGTTAACTAGTAAATCCGTAAATCTGCTAAATTTGAGTCAATTCGGAAATATAAAAAAACTAAACATTCAAGAGGAAACCAATTTGAATTTAAATTCAAGATCCAAAAGGGAATTAAATTCATTGGTCCACACTCAACATTAGTCTAAAGCACTATAAATAAATTAATAAATATATGAAAATCTTATATATTTCTAATTTTGAATATAATTGTATCAATGATATAACCAATATAATAATATTTTTATATAATTGATATTTATATAAAAATATATTAGTTACATCCCTTAAAAAATATCAGTTATATCTTTAAAAAATAAAATATCCAAGGAGGGTGAAAAAGATGGGACAGAAAACCCTGGATATCAAAATAAATCTCATTAGATTGATTTATTGTAAGGTCCCAAGGAAAGAAGTTATTCATGAAAAGGTCCTAAGAGATTGTCAATGACAAGTCGAGGAGCTCCATTGACAAGTGGAGCAGCTGCCATTGACAACTTTTGGGATATTTTCATAAATAACCTCCTTCCTTAAAGCCTTACAATAAATCTCCCATCATTAAGCTTTCAGGTAATTAAATCCCTTTCTCGTGGTATCAAAATAAGTCTCCTTGAGTATTAATAAAAGCACACTGGCAAGAAAACTTCTGATACATTAATGGTATACCAAGATAATGACAGAATAAGCAGATTGAAAGAGAATGAATGAGACGGAGGGAGAGGTTTGATTTGAACCTAAAAAAAACCGGAAACAGTATGATCCGATGGGTTATCTCGACCCGACACATTATTGTCAGCATCATCCCACATTCTTCACAAGTCTGCTGTCTGCATCAGAAGCACACAATTATCATCATCACTCCCATTAGCAAAAAGGAAAAAATAGAACCTTTCGAGCATATTGAGCTTCTTTTCGAGCATTGGCTATAATTCTTGACCCATCTTTTCAATTTGTCTCTTGGCCACTTCAGCCCCATCATTTTTCTCAGGTATAAGCCTTTGGACAGTTTTCCCTTCTTCTATCAGCATTCTTTTTTTAAGTGTAACACATTCTCTCTGTAAAGATAGCTAAAGCATTAAAAGAAACATAATGGAGTGATACAGTAAAGTGTCAAATTCATCATTTTCTGTTGCATGGATTAGCCATCATTTTCTCTTTCAACATGTGTTACTCATACTCTTAGTTTAATATGATCATTTCCAATATTCAAACCTACTGGGAGTGAAGCATAAAGTTTTCGTTTCCTGATAACCCAGTATCAGAAACAGAGAAGAAATTCATCTGAATAAACAAGAATCAAAAGGTACAAATATATGTCATTAAAACTTAAAAATCTGACAGTTTGTTATATTTTTCCTCTCCTCCCACTTTCCTATACATTATCCGTTCCATCAATTTACACCTTTCTATTGCAGTTACTGACTCCCCTATATATATTTTCCTACTCTTTAATTTGCTCTTATCTCTCCCATTAACTTTTCCATTCTCTCTCTTTTTTTCTTTCACTTTACTGAGTTACTCCTCTCACCCTTATGCATTGCAACGGACTTCCCAAACATCATCATCATCAATCAACAACATCCCACTAAGCTGGGCCTGTCACATGGATCAGCCATCATTTTCTCTTCAATATGTGTTACTCATACTCTAAGTTTAATATGATCATTTCCAATATTCAAACCTACTGGGAGTGAAGCATAAAGTTTTCGTTTCCTGATAACCCAGTATCAGAAACAGAGAAGAAATTCATCTGAATAAACAAGAATCAAAAGGTACAAATATATGTCATTAAAAATCTGACAGTTTGTTATATTTTTCCTCTCCTCCCACTTTCCTATACATTATCCGTTCCATCAATTTACACCTTTCTATTGCAGTTACTGACTCCCCTATATATATTTTCCTACTCTTTAATTTGCTCTTATCTCTCCCATTAACTTTTCCATTCTCTCTCTTTTTTTCTTTCACTTTACTG